>JANAVB010026199.1:7600550-7718112 GCA_029216955.1 Iris pallida | reverse complement strand
GCACGCATCTCAAAAATAACAAAAAATTAGAAAGATAGCCACAAAAATCACTAAAGAGCAATATAGGAAGGCGAACGGTCAAAGGGCATAGGAACTACCCTGGAGCAGGACTACAACCCGTAAACCAAAAAAGGACCGGGGTTGCAGACCGTTACCCGAGCAAGACTTAGCACTCCAACCACACACCAAAAACAAAGACAAGTACAAGCGTAAAGATAAGTCATTAACAAAACACGACCAAGCATTCCTACGGCTTTCTACTTGTTAACTAGCTAGGGTTATCACATGCCTTATTTACTAAGGATGCAAGTGAGGAACTTCGCTACCACCTGCACTGCAGGGAACCGGATCGCCAAGGAGCTCTTCTCGAGCTATGAGCAAACACCATAACATGAGCATTAACATATACATGAACATATTTATTGATTAGCAGTATCTTGAGCATTAACTAGAAATATATAACATATAAAACAAACTGGAAGTGCCACAGCACATGAGCTTGGTAGGTCATGGGCCAACGCCAATCGGGGTTGTCCATTCCTTTTGAGCCCTGAGCGTTCGATTTGCTGGTAGTGCGACTATCCTCCCCTCCCAATGGACTATGTGAGATTTACTAGTCAATTATCCTACGAGTTTTCTTCTCGATTCTCGAGTCATGGACCCAGAGAATCGACCTAGCATGACGAGTCATGAGTACGCTATTCACGAGTTATCACTTGCAAACTTATCATATTTCACAACACAAGATACATAGGACATGCTTATACTCGATTGCCCTATGCCAAAATGCAGCATGTTAACATAGAAAGACAATCCATGGTGCGCATAGGGTATGCACTCGTATCAAGCATGTATATGAAGGATAAAATATTCTAACATCTCACAAATCACTTTACTATGGTAAGAAATCAAAATAGTTGAAGAAATATCGAAAACAGTCAAAAAGGGGCAATAGGCGCATAGACCAGACAATATGCGCGCATGACACAAATAGGCGCATGACAAGAAATCACCAAAGTGCAAATCCATTAAATAGGCGCATAGGGGTCATAGGCGCATAGGGTGGTCTGGTCTGAGAAAAATAGGCGTATGAGTAAACAGGTGCATAACAACCTGACCATGACACCAAGACGCAGAGAAACCAACAGGCGCATGAGCAACCATAAGCGCATGATGGCCATAGTCGCATAGGCAACCATATGCGCATAGCGAGACAAGCATACACTTTCAGTCCAGGTGCATAGGGAACCTATGCGCCTAGTGCTGCTGTCAGGGATATCCGGCAGGTTCTATGGCCACTTGACATTTCTTTGCATGGCCACCTCCGCGCATAGATGGTCGTCTTCTCCAAAAATAGCAGAAAACCGTGGATAAGCTCCAAAAATCCTAAAACTCCAAATGGCCATAACTTTTTCAAAATAACTCAAAATTAGACGAAACAAAAGCCAAAACTGCATGAAATTCAATTTCATACAACATGGGACAAAACATGTTTTACTAAATCAATCCCATATAAAACCATAAAAACCCTAACTTTGAATTTTAGATTTAGGCCCAAATATCCCTCAAATCTGAAAACACAAAGTAGTAAACTTGTAGAGAATGTAGGGTGCATAATATAGAACAAAAATAAGTAAAAGAAATCATGGAAACAAAATTCATGGCCACTCCATTAAGCAAGGTGCCTAGGTTAGGGAAGAGGAAGTAAGAGAGGAATAAATAAGTGAGTGAATGAGGAGAGAGAATGTGAGGACTAATATGGTGGAGGAGAATGATCTTGGCCCTTAGATGTGCCATGTAATCAATCCATGCCACAAGGAAAACCAAGGGTTCAATGGTCCAAGAGTGCTCTCATATAAAATAAATCCAATGCTCAAACTCGAAGCCATAATTACGAAATACAATTAGAGCTTGATTTACGAGAAAACTTTAAATACCAAAAATTCCAGAAATACGAAATCCGGGAACAACCGTGACAGTAATGGTCTATTATAGTTGACAAATTTTGCAAACGTGATATTTATTTTGCACTGCTGGTGTAGTTGAAAACTACCGATCGGTCTAGATGGCTCTTACGTCCTAGATGATGCCTACGTAAGGGATGGTTATCCGGTAATAAGCACTCGACCCGTCGACGACTTGTGTACGAATAAATATTGCAAATGTAAATTTTTGCAAATATTTATCTTTTAGTTTCTTTTGATTATTTTTCCTTTGAGATAAAAAGAACCAAAAAAACCGGAAATGTTCAAGTTGAAGGAGCGGTTCGACCGGTCTGACGTAAGAGATTCGGCCGGTTCAGTCCGGACCGGTTTTGTTCAAAACAGTGGTATTCTGAAGTTCATACATGACGATGTGTCAGCCTATCCGACCTGTCAAATTGTTATTGGTAGTGGTACGTCTATTTTGTGGTCAGTCAGTCCCACACTGCTGCAACCGATCCCCATTTAGAACCCTAATCGTGACCTAAAAATTTAGAACGGGAGAGAAGAAAAAAGAAGAAGAAAAGAATAGGACAGGGGAAGGACAGCCGGCGAAGCTTTTCTTTCTTCTTCTTCTTCTTCCACTAAGAGGTACATAATGGCAGAACTAACTTAAATTATTCTCTTTTCTTTCCCTCTTTCTGTACATGTCGTCGTCTTCGTCTTGATTGATAATTCTTGATCTTTATTTTATTGACCAGGAAGGAGGAATTAAGAGGAAATTAATATAGACCCACAATTCCTCTTCTATCAAGAGCGCTAATTAACCGATCTACTGAAGATGAAGAACCACGAGCGTGCCGCCAATTTGGCTCTTTTAGGTACGATTTAATCTACTTTTGTTTCTTTTATATTGTATGTATATATATTTCTTGATGTTTGTGTACATACAGGAGATGAAGGATATAATCATTTAGGGATCTGAAAGAATTTGTCGGTAATGATTATTAGTGCTGTCGTGTTGATCGAGATTTAATCATTTAGGGATCTGCAAATGAAATAGGAAATGAGGATTTCGTGTATAAAAATGAGGATTTTACCGAAGTGATTGATGTTCTAATCCCAAGCAAAAAAATGAGGATCTCGTGTTCAATTTTTTGAGTAAATTCAAATTCAATGTATTCAAATCGAATAGATAAATGAAGAAGTTATTTGTTCTCACAATTCACACCAATTCAGATTCCAATGTGCTGAATTTTATACTGTGCCCCCCAAACACATGGATTTGGAATCACGTTTCATGTTTCTCAATACGTCGAATTGTATCAAATCATTAAATTAGAATTCACACCAACTCAAAGTGTGTCAAATTTGGTGGTGATACATTTTGTATGCTCTCAATGTAGGGAACCGGACTTGACACGAATTTGATGATGGCCAATTATGAACTCTATTTAGAGGACTCCTAGACCATCCAACAAGAGCCGACTCGAAACTTTCATATGTAGGACCTGCAATACATGATTTGGACCTACCCAATCAACAAAGTTTGACATTGATTTAAGTTGACCATTATTGTGTTACGTTCAAATTATAACATTAAAAACTTATGATATGAATGTTTAAGAGATTATATCTGCACAAAAGAAGATATTTTAGCTTGAAGCTAAATACCTTTATTTCTCAATTCCAAATAACTCAACTAAAATTAAATTTGTGATTAAGGTTAGGCTACGAGATGACACCAATGTTTAAAAAATTTAATTACCAAAATGTCCTTGAAAAATTGTTAGGGGGCAACACAAACTAAAATATAAAATGTATTTTTTTGGTCAAGTTCTTCTTTGGAGCTCCAAATTGACTCTAAATCTTAGTCTGAGAATGGAGCTCCAAACCGACTCTAAATTATATGTAGTTTTTTTTTTCCAACAGTATCAAAGTTCAATTCTATGGATTAGAAACTCCAAAGAAAATGAGAATGTAGCTCCAAAATGACTCTAAATTTTGATTCATATTTGCTTGCATAGTTTCTTAGTAAATAGTCCTATTTGGGACCATTTTTGAAGTTTCAAACTCCATTAATGGAGTTTCGAAGCTTCAGATTAGTTTGGGACGATGAAGGACAACCAAAATCTTGACAGTCTTGGATATGCACATGACTGCTAAAATTTTGACATTCTTGAAGACAAAGAAGTATGTTTCTAAGAATGCCAAATTTTTGGCAGTCGTATGCATTGCTTGGATTGACAAAATTTTGAGAGTCCTACCATAAATTAGGACTGCCAAAATTTTCCAGTCCAAAAAAATGCTTGAGTGGAAAATTTTTGGAAATTTCATACGAGTCCTATGTATTGTTGGATAGCTAATACAAAATCAGTGTTTGGCAACATCAAGATAAATAGTGCAAGTCATTTTTTTCGGAGATCGATTCCAGCCTTCTTTGCGACTGCGTCAAGGCCATTCTTCTTGATGGTCTTGAGTGCCTTAGTGGATAGGCGGAGCTTGAGGTAGCGTTTGTCATCCTCCCCCCAGACCCTTTGTACTGTAAGTTGACAAATTGGCCTATATCTTTAGATTGAAATCAGAAATCTAAATGGGATATTGGCGATGGGTACATGTTTTGAATCCCAACTCAAGTTTATCAACAATATGATACTTTCTGCATAGCCTATAAGTTCAACCCTTACTAATGTACTTCCAAACTTTCCAAACCAATATGATCATTAGATGATTATAAGGCAGTATAATCGTTTGTTGCTATCTATAAGAATCTTCCATTAACACGGCCTCTATTGCAGCTATCTTTTCATACAGTACTATGGAATGATGTTGGATGCTTATGTCCTATATATTAGGATGCCAAAATTTTGGCTGTCCTATCTATTGTCAGGACTGTCAAAATTTTGGCAGTCATAATATAGAGCTCTCTCTGTATTAGGACTAAATTTTGGCACTCCTGACTATTGTTAGGACTGACAAATTTTGGCAGTCATACGTCGTCCCCAACGGAACTGCCGATTTCTGTCATTTCAGACCCCTATAATGAGATTAAAATTTCATCTAATGGGGGTCCTAAAGTCTTATTTTAGAGTATCTAGCTACTACAAGATTATGATTGGAGGAAGAGGAAGAAAAAAGAAGAGGGTTATGTTAGGGAAGAAGGAGAGTGGTGTTGCCGTTATCAAATTTTGATGTGCCCTTAACAAAAAATGACTTAAGTGTACTGCCCCCTACCATGTGTCGCCCCCTAACAAAAATATGTAGTGCCCTTAACATTGGCCAAAAATAATGGTACGATACAAACTTGTGTTGGCAAGAGCAAGTATCAACCCTGCTTTTATTTCCGCACCTAGTCGGTCTGTTTAGTTGCATGGGATCAGGAATTCCATTCCTAACATTCGGTTGGGTAGTAATTTCACTTCTCTCTCCATTTTCTTATTAGAAGAAAGATGGATAGATTTTTGAACATGTTGGAACTAAGTTCTTAACTTTCATATAAAAAGTGCAACTAGACCCTCCTTTAATTAGAATGCCAACTGTTAAATATTTGTTTCTTTACTATGGTATGTTTGTTGCAACCCTCGTATTATATTAATCAATGTTGCATAAATCAGACAAGTCGGCCGACTAGTCGGGGTAGTTAGCAGTCGGCCGCCGCCGACTTGCTTAGGCCCTCTATGCGCCGGGATTAGTCGGAACGACGCATAGTCGGGTTGAGTCGACCGACTAGCGACTAATCGGCCCCTAGTCGGCCAACTATCTCGTTTGAAAAAAAGGGATTTGAAGTAGAAAAAAATTCGACCCAAAAAAATCCTCTTTCAAAAACCCTAGTAGTCGATAGTCCACAGAAGAGAAGGAGAAAGAAGAGAAGGAAAAGGAGAAAAAGAGAGACTGACCTGGAATAGCTGCCGCCGATTCCCTTCGATCCTCGCCGACCAGCCACCGCTCCCGAGTCGGTGGCCGCCTCCGACGAGTCCAGTTGATTTTTTTTGCTCTCCTCTGAGTCCTCTCTTCTTTCTTTTTATGCTGCAGTTGCTATCGCTGCTTTATGCTGCTGCTGCTGCTTCTTTATTTTCTGCTGCTGCTGCTGCTTTTCTTTACTGGTTGCTTATATATATATATATATATATATATATATATATATAAAATTAAAAAAGTCCAAACCGACTAGTCCCCGATTAATCCCCAGTCCCTCCGAACCGACTAGCGATTTTGACAACCTTGATATTAATTATAACTTGCACCTCTAATTGAGTCTGAAGAAACTTGGATATATAACCATTGCCTGTGATCTTTGAACATTAAATTTGTTTGGAGTCCAAAGTTACATTTCTGAGCCGGAACTATTATAAAGTCTTCAGTTATTCGAATATTGTAGTTTTAACTTAATTGCTAAAGTAAACAGATGAATGAACTTTATGGAGCTGAATGGAAGAAAAATATGTTACATTTATGGACCTTAATTGCCAAAGTTTGTATATCTGTTACAGTTGATGTATAAAGTTCTGTTTTATATCTATTGTTGTTGATGCATAAACTTTATGTAGATATGCTAACCAGATCAATCTTTTGTTCTACAGGCCTTACCTTGGCACCACTTGTCCTAAATGTGGATCCCAACTTGAATGTAATCCTGACAGCAAGCTTGACTGTTTATGTTGGTTGCTATCGGTCAGTCAAGCCAACCCCTCCATCAGTAAGTTCATTGGTCTTTGAATGACCTTCGATTTTAATTATGACAACATCGTTTGAGGATCATATGTTGAGCCCTTGCTTTTTTTTTTCTTTACTGAATGACATGCGTAATACCTGCAGGAGACCATGTCGAACGAACATGCCATGCGTTTTCCGTTGGTTGGGAGTGCAATGTTGTTATCATTGTTTTTGCTTTTCAAGTTTCTCTCGAAAGACTTGGTCAATGCTGTGCTTACGGGTTACTTTTTTGTGCTTGGGATCATCGCTCTTTCGTATGTTATTTCCTTAAGTTTGTATTTGTTACGTCAGTACTACCAATAATCCAATTACTTCTCTTTCTTATTGGTTACTGATGTTTGTGTCCAGTGCTACACTTTTACCTTCAATAAAACGTTTTCTTCCAAAACGTTGGAATGAAGATGTTATTATTTGGCGTGCTCCATATTTCCAGTGTATGTAAGCTTTTCTTTTTTGTGATGTTCTTTACTTATTAGTAGTTAAATGTTCTTACATCAAGTGCACAAGTCTTTGGATATATCACTCTCGAGCTTGCAATTTTGCAGGAATTTGCATCATCAACTTTAGAGGAAATTACCAATTCTTGTATCACAAGTTGTAAAAAGAAATGATCTATTTCGTTGTTTAAGTAATATATTCCCCAATACCATATTTTTATTTTCCTTGAAATATTGATCTTTTGTCATAATATGAAATTGGAGTTCATAATTTGTCACTATGAATAGTAAACACTATTTGACAACTAGAATTTCAAAATTATCATCATAAATAAATAAGAAGTTCCCAAAGCCTCTCCAGTCGCTTCTAATAAAACGCTGTAGGACATAATCATTTGATTTATCTTGCTACCTTTTAACGTATCACAATAAATAGTTAAAAAATGGATTATAGTTGGTAGAATATTTCGTTAACTAGCTTATAAACAAAAACATACATCTCTTAGGGTCCGTTTGGGATTTTGTTTTAGAAAATGAGTTTTGTTCAACAGTTTTGAAACAAAACGGAGATGGACAAAATTTTGGCGTTTGTGATTTGGTTTTGTAAACTGAAAAGTATCTGGACTTGAATAACAAAAATACTTTTTGTAGGTAAAAATTACAAATTCTTGTACATGTGAAGTATGAGTGTATGTTTTCTTATAAGATTATTTCCTATTTTATGTTTAAATATTCATTCAAATCTAATGTACCACAACTTAAGTAATTTAACTAAATATATGATTTAATTTTAATCCATCAAACCTGATCTATAATTTAAAATCTAATCAAATTTAAATTTTAGATAATCTATTTAGATCTAATCTAATATTTAATTTAAAGATTAAATGTGTCATAGAGATGAATGCAATTCATAATAGCAAATCCTATCAACTTACCTCTTCGTCTAGACTCTTTATAATCTAGAAGAACTTGGGGGTGCTCCTTGGTTACACGAGCTTAAAGTGCATATCCAAAGGTAGGTCTACCTACTTGCCAACTGGCTATCTAGGTTCTAGTCATGAGCCTCTCATGTTGATAGTTAGCTTAGCTTGAAATTTGGCATCAACATAAAGGGTTGACGTCATGTTGACAGTCGATTATAACTTTTTTTTATCAAATCTTTCATGGAGCTTTGTTATGCTCCATACCTTTGTTATATTTTTTTGGGTCAACTTATGATGGAAGAAGGCTTGGATGATGGTGATGATAATATTTAATTTATTTGATGTGATCTATTATTTATCTTATCTTAAAAATTAGAGAAAAGAAATATAATGTACTAATGGAAGAAGGAAAGAAAGAGTAGGGATAATTTTATGGAATTCTATTAGTTCGTATTTTAGTTTGGTGAACTCTATTAGAAAATATAACGCACTAATGGAGGTACATACTGACCGGCCGAGTGATAAATACGTCCCGTGTTCTATTTACACTATTTACCCGTTGGCTTGTTCTTTAGTGCCTGACGGCTCTATTTGAATGCCGAATCATGGAGACCCTCTCTATGAGTTTTTGGTTTTTATATATACAATTGGGATTATTAGTTAAGATTTGCAGCTTTCCAAAACCTAAGCTTCTACTTTGTGCCCTAAAATTGCTACATTCACTCCCTGCCTTCAATTCCTCACCCCATCCTTCATAGTAGATTCTATAGAGCCTTTCTAGTTCCACCTACTTGAGAGGTATCTTGTTTGATATTCTTTGTGAGGAAGTTTTGTGAAGTTTTTGGTTCGAAACTTTTTCCTGTGCTACCATTTCTCAGTGGAAGAGGGTTGTACCGGTCTGGAGATAATTGTTTGTATAAGGTAGAAGGTTCCTTTCGGACCTTGGATAATGAAATCTTGAAGTGGGGACTAGAGTGGAGTGCCTTAATATTGATCTATTATTACTCTAAGGGACTTTTTGTTTTCTTTCTTTAACACTCTCTATGTACTTTCTTTAAATAGTTTGTGTTAATTTTAATTAATAGGGATCGTTGGCAGAACTCTTTAACTTGGAATTCTACTATAACATACAGTCCATGGCAGACAGCTGCATGCTGTTGCCTGCAAAACAATCCTTTATAAATGTTACATAAAATTCTTCTTATTTGATGAACTTTACAGTCTATGGTTAGTTTGAGATCTATTATGCCAGAATCGGGACAACAATTTTCTTTTTTATTGGGAGGAAATGGGGTAGTTGATTCTTTTGGCAGGCACATCCTTCTTCTATGTGACACTGACCACTACCTTGGTGAGAGTTGCAAATGATTTTACAGTTTTATTTAGGTGCGAAGGGTACAGTGCCAACAATTAAAAACTTGGCTTTAACTGTTCAAAAAGCTTATTTAGTATCTGGTTAATAGAAACTAGTATCAGTCTTAACATAAACAAACAATTAGTACATATTTGAGCTATATAATGAGGAAAGTATTAGCCAGACATTCCGTTGTCTGGTGGTGCTTCGTATTTGTTTCTTTTTGATGTGCTTTAAAGCTGGAGAAGTATAACCTTAACTATAATTTTGGGATCTAAACTCCAATCCTTGTTCCTTTTTGGTTGTGTCCACTAAATCTTTAGTAAAAAGAATCTTCTCGGAAGCTTAAAGATGTGAGTACTTCAAAATTTTTGAGAAGCAAAATATTTTATTAGAGTTTTCTCGTTTCTTCTTTTGAGCTTTTTTGAGTCATCTAGCTTCTGTACTTCTCAGGAACATCTTTTTTTTGGTAATAATCATTAGGTTATGACAATTCTTTACACAGCTGCTTCAGTGGAGTTCACCCGGTCTCAAATTGTTGCATCAATTCCAGGAACATTTTTCTGTGTATGGTATGCTTCACAGAAGCACTGGCTAGCCAACAATATTCTGGGAATATCATTCTGCATTCAGGTGTGTCATCTGAGTTCTTAATTAGTAGTTGTACAATCTGTTAAACCCCTTTTATCTTTATTGTTTCACATATACATATCAAGCATTCTTAAGATAAAGTGTACAATTTCAATCTTATATAAGATTGCTGTACTTTGAAAAGCTGACTTCTAAATACGAGCACTCAATCTTCGTTATTTCACATTATCAATAGATAGTATTTTGTCTTGCTTAATTTCATTGCATAGTCTTCTTGCAAGCCTTCTATCCATTATTGCATGAGCACTATCACCATGCACATGGCACAGACTTTGGTGTGTCCTGTTGTATTTTCGAGTATGTATCGTGTCCTGTACATGTCCAACAAAATGTGACATGAATACTGCACCCTTATTTGGAACGTTTGTTCTTCCTGATGCATAGTGATTTCATTTGCCATTTTTTATTTTTATTTTCACTTGTACGATCAATATCTGAGGAGGATCATGTTGTTTACTAGATATTTTTCATTGAAAAATAATTGACCTGTCATGACTACTATATGTACCTAAGTGAAACTTGAGCACGAGTTAAATGTGAACTGCAATCTGAGATGGGCCAAATGTAGCTTACATTTCTGGAAGATGACCAGTCTATTTTATCTTATATAAATTGGGATGAAAAATTTTACGTATTATTGAGTCAAAGGGAACAACAAGCATATAGTAAAACAGAAGTTGTTTACAACAGATTCTGTTAAAACAGAAATCTGTTACTGAAAATAGATTCAACCAAGTAATAAACAATCTAAATTAAATACAGTTGACTAAATTCAATCAGATTTGATTTGATCTGGCCAACACTCCCCTTCAAGCTTGCTGTAAATATTAATGAGACCAAGCTTGTTCACAAGAAAATCAAATGTTTGTTATGTCCCCTTTGTGAGTATATCAGCTTGTTGAGAAGTAGGCACATATTCAATGCTGATAATACTTCCATCAAGCATTTCTTTGATAAAATGTTGGTCTACCTCCACATGTTTAGTCCTGTCGTGGTGGACAGGATTATTAGCTATACTGATGGTTGATTTGTTGTGACAATAGAGGTACATATTCTTCAACTCTTCCGTCCTTCTTATCCAAGTAAGTTCACAAACTCCGTGAGCCAAGGCTCTATACTCTATTTCTGCACTGTTTCTTGCGACAACATACTATTTTTTACTTTGCCAAATTACCAAAATTTCCCATAATTGGGTGAAATAACCCAACGTTGATTTTCTATCATCGATAGAACCAACCCAATCTGCGTCATGGAATGCTCTAACTTTTCGATCATCGGTCTTTGCAAAAAATAGTCTCTTTTCAAGTGTTTGCTTCAAATACCTCGAGATTCTATATACTGCGTCAATATAACCTTGACAAGGTACATGCATATATTGGCTTACTGAACTCACAACAAAGGCTATGTTAGGTCTTGTATGCGACAGATAAATGAGCTTTCCAACAAGTCGTTGATAACTTCTTTTGTCAATAGGGTCTCATTCAAACATTTTTGCTTTATTACCAAGTTCAATAGGAGTTTACTTGGTTTACATCCCAACATGCCAGTTTCTTCCAATAAGTCTAGTATATATCTTCTCTATGATACAAAAATACCTTTCTTACTCCTTGCGAATTCCATTCCCAGAAAGTATCTCAATGCTCCAAGGTCTTTAATGTCACGCCCCGATCCCGGAGGATTGAAAACTAGCCACTGGACGTGATGTCGTACAAGTCTAGATTGTACTTGTACAAGGCAAAACCATTACAGTTCCTGGTATTTCTCAGAAAACAACGACAACGCAGCAAAACCAAGCAGATAAATTGAAGTCACACAAGATATGAAGAAATGTATCTCTTTATTGATAATTACAATGGATTACAAGACTTGCAGCGGAATACAGAGTTTACAACTGATTACAAGACTTTGAATAGCCAACTGAATATACACTTGCCATTTAGGCTTTACAACCGAACATGCCGACTTTGCTTACAATCTCACTGGTTCATCTGAGTTACACTGTTCCATACATTATGTCCATATAGCAGAAGACATCGTCTTGTAAGAAGAGCTTCTGCGCACCCATCCGATTCATCGATGCCAAGCATTGATCAAACGATTTCTCCCATGCATAAGCACCTGTAATATTGCCCACAACGTGGGTCAGTACATCATTAATGTATGAGCGGTGCTGGCCCAACTCATAAGAAGACGACACTAGCAATCATGTTATAGAACATTATTAAAAGTGGTCTTTCTCGTTGCCTTAGGGTCAATTAGCAGTTCATATCCGATAAGAAGTAAAGCATGCAATTCTTATAGCCAACATATGTAAATCAATATGATGTCACCCTTTGGTGATTCTTATCCACGGTCGTATAGCCATCCCTGTACATTTATAATACTTACTCAGCCTGCACAAGACATTGTTAGGAACAATATCATGATTCAATATAATTATCACCGTTCAGGTGATTCTTACCAACATCCGATATCTTTTCCTGTAATTGAGTAATAACTTACTCTTCCTGCATAAGACATCATTAGCACGGGACCTATCTATATGAAGGTCACTGGCGACACGCCATCTTGGACCGTCTTCCAGGTATAACGACGCTCCTTACAGTGCGGGTAGCTAGCCCCACTGAAGGTCCCGTATACCGATGCCAGTACGTCGGCACCAATCCTTGTTCCCCCTAGGATGAACCAGACCCGTGGCCTCGGATTACCGTTCAAGGAACTACCTTGTCGATAAGTTGTCTATGACCATGCAAGTATATGCAACTTATCTATTAAGAAAACATATAATGCATGATAAGGAAAACTAAGTAATTCAGCCACCATTCTCATTCGTATTGTCCTCTTTCTCATTCCAGGGTCTTGGTGTAATCAACATTCTACATCGGCGACGGGATAATAGAATGTTGTTACCAATTCCTTTCCACATCTTTGATACCATACATCTTTCCAACCGATACTCAATGTACTTACTGTCCAATTCTTGGGACTTAGCATCTGTTTATCATACGTTCATCGAGCTGAGGCTCGACATACTCACCGCCAAGTATTTGGGACTTTTTCTCCACCTGTCATGTATTTCATTGCAAAGCACGCAAGCATACAATTCATTGAAATGATTCACATAGATTTCGGATCTTGTGATTAATTATCTTTGATTATCTTTCCGACTTCCATGCAAGGTGTTATTCCGCAACTCGACGAATAAACATAGCATACTATCCTTTTATTAAGCGTGAAGCTAAAGGACTTCGAAGGGTTCAACACTACTCACTTTTATAAGACGATTCTTGCCACGATCGTATAGCCTTCCGAGCGATCCTTGTAAATTCAAGTCCAACAAGACTTCGTCGAACCAACCATCCATCATAAGGTATCTTGCGGGTCTGGGTACTACATTTAACTTTGAATTCCTTTGCCATATTTAATTCTTTCCATCTCCATAATGTTATTCCAGTAACGATGATATCATCAACATAGACAATCAAAATGGTTATTTTTTCACCTTATTGTTTGACAAACAGTGTATGATCAGTTTGTCCTTGAATATAGCCAAGATTCTTAATCACCTTTGAAAAATGGTCAAACCAAGCACTTGGGACTGTTTCAAACCGTAGAGGGACTTGTTGTTGAGCTTATACGGTTTTGCTGCCCAACTTCTCTTCGAAGTTCGGTGGTTGCCTCATGTATACCTCCTCTTCAACCTCACCATTAAGGAACACATTTTTTACATCAAGTTGATGCAGCGATCAACTATAATTTGAAAGTAAAATTCGGATGGTATGGAGCTTAGTGACATGAGCGAAGGTTTCAGTGTAGTCAATCCTATAGGTTTGTGTAAAACCTTTGGCTACCAACCGTGCCTTGTATCGTTCAATAGAACCATCAGCCTTATATTTTACAGTTAACACCCATTTGCACCCTACAATGCGTTTTTCCTGTGGCAGCTGCACCAAACTCCAAGTATTGTTTTGTTTAAGAGCATGCATCTCTTAAAATACTGCATCTTTTCATTCAGGAATAGTCAATGCCTCCTCAATAGGCCTGGGAATAACATCACTAGATAGATTCGTAGTAAAAGCACGGAATGTAGATGGCAGATTGGAATAGGAAATAAACTTGGAAATGGGATGTTGAGTACAAGACCTAATACTCTTTCTAATTGCTATTAGCACATCTAGGCCAAGATTAGGACTTGGATTACCTGACACATTTGGCAAGTAAGATTCATCACTGGCTCGACTTCTTGACTGTGAGTAGGAATCATGATTTGTTTATTTCCTTGGGAGACTTTTCGTCTAGAGTAAACACGTAACTCTTGCTAATTAGCCATATGATTCTCCCCCTATTTTCGATACTGGGACACTGTTGATTTATTGAAGTGCTGATTGGAGTTGAGTTAGGAATCAGTTATGTTGGGTCAACTAAAGCTGGAACTGGACTTGGCATGCTAGGCACACTCGGAATGATAGGTAGGATGTATTGTGGGATCGAATTCGAGTATTGGTATGTCAAGGGTGTCCCATGAATAACAAGCTTCCTTACCCTGAGTCTCCCCCCGAAGCGAAGTTGGAGAGAAGCAAGGAGTATCTTCAAAGAATGTGACATCACAAGAGACACAGGTTTTCTTATTTTTAGGACAGTAGCAACGATAACCTTTTTGAGTTGGAGAATGGCCATAAAGATAGTCTTGAGAGCTTGGAGATCAAGTTTATTACGATTGTGAGCACGAATGTGAATAAAGGTTGTACACCCGAAGGTTCTTGAGGGAAGAGTATTGGATGTGGAAATCTGTGGATAATTTTTTTGTGAGGATAGAGAGAGGACTTTCGAAGTTCATGGTACGATTGGGTAGGCGGTTTATGAGGTAGGTGGTGGTTAATACAACATCTCCTATAAGTATTTTTGGACATTCATGGTGAACATGAGAGCACAGACTACTTCCAACAAATGTCGATTCTTTCTTTTTGATGCTCTATTTTGTTGTGGAGTGTCAACACGTGAACTTTGGTGAATCATACCATTTTGCAACATATAGTTACCCAAGATAGAATTAAAATATTCTTGGTCATTGTCAATTCCGAATACCCGAATTATGGTCTGAAATTGAGTTTGAATCATCTGGCTGAAAATTTCGAACACTTGATATGTTTCTGTTTTGTCTCGAAGGAGGTAAACCCATGTAGTACGTGTGTGATCATCGATGAAGGTGATGAACCACTTTTTACCATGTGAAGTGGTGATTTTTGGCGTCCCATATGTCACTATGGATTAATGAAAATGGTGTGGAAGGCGTATATGATTTTGGAGGAAAAGAAGCTCGAGTGTGTTTGGCAAACTGACATATTTCACATTGAAAAGAAATTGAATTTTTATTATCAGATAAAGATGGGAACAAACGTTTCAAATAAGGAAAATTGGGATGGCCAAGTCTATGGTGCTTATCATTATTTTTCTAGTACTAGAAACAGATAAAGAATGAATACCAGACACAAAAGTTTGTCGACTTTTCATATGGTCATCTTCAAAGTAATAAAGTCTATCATGACCTCTATAATAGTTCTTGAAATTGACATGACAAAGATGTGAATTTAGCAACACATATTATCACGAGTAATTTTGCTAACAGATATCAAATTGCACTTAATGCAGGAACATGAAGTACGGATTTAAGAACAAGATCCTGAAAAATTTGAATGGTGCCAACCCTGACAACAGGAGACTCAGATCCATCAACAATTTTAATAGTAGTTTGATTAGAATATGGAACATAGGAATAAAAAGTTTAGAGCCACTTGTCATATGGTCGGGGGCACCTGAATCAATGATCCAAGGGTCCTTGAAATTAATTAAAGAGTGCAAGGCTGAATGAAAGTTACCAGATTGAGCCACAGAGCATGACCCAGATTGGAACTTGATGAGGAGGTGATGAGAGAGGTTAGAGAAATGCTGACTTAGAAGGCGACAAAGATGCTCAACTTGCTCTTTGCTGAATGGTATGGAATTTTCAGTATTGCCAACCTTGTCATGGCCGGATTGGGTCTGATAGGCACAACCATCGGATTTAGCCCATAACAAGTATTTTTTGCCATCAAGTTTGTGGACTGTGATTTGAAGAGAACCAATATCTTTTCCAGGAAAAGGAGTAAGAGAACGATCTTGGATCTGCTCGGAATTAGCAGAGGTGGCATCAATGATCATGATTGTGTCTGCCACAGTGAATAAACTGGCTCTCTGTTACCATATAAAATTGGGATGACAATATTTTTTGTATTATTGAATCAAAGGGAACAACAAGCATATATAGGGAGAAGTAAAACAAAAAAAGTAAACAAAATTTGTTTACAACAGATTCTGTTAAAATAGAAATATGTTACAGAAAATAGATTATGCCAACTAATAAACAATAAAATCTAAATTAAATACTGTTTTGACTAAATCCAAGCGAATTTGATTTGATCTCGCCAACATCTTACAATAGAGTAATGCATATTGAGTGCTTTCCAGGCAAAAAAAACATGAGTATTGATTTACTGAATCATATTAATAAAATAGAGTGAACTTCACAAGCCAAACTTGAAAAGTCCGGGCAATGAAATCTCAAATATCCTGTAGTTCTTAAGTTCCCCATGACCTAATGCTTAAAACAAACCCATTTTGTTAACAGGTATTTTATTGACATGTATATTATTTTTATTATTCAATTGTTAGACTCTTGTAACGAAGATTGCTGAAATGCGAATATCATTAGGAATATAATATTACTAAAAATTTAATGAGTCATCTGAGAGAGTTCTAGAATCCAAGGTAGTCAAAGGCGCACTGTGCACTCGAGGAGCAAATGGTCTATATCGTCCGAGGCGCAAGGTGCACTTAAGGTGCGTGCCCGAGTGAAGTGAGGCTAAAAATAAAAAAATATATACATAAATAAATTAGTAAGGTAAGAAATAAAATCAAATAACATATTAAAACCAACAAAAACATGTTAACATAACCAAGTGAACTAGCATAGCAACAATAACACTCAACAAAACTAACAAGAATTTGTATTTTTCTATCACGCTTTTAGTAAATTTTAGTTTTTCAAGTTCAACTGTAGCTAACTTTGGCAACCGTGGAAAGAGCTACCTCCCTACCACGTGTATGAGGTAAGGGCTATCTCCATTTCTCTTTTTTTTGTAAAAAACAAAAAAATATATAAGGCTTGTTGCGCCTTGCTGAAAGGCGCACCTAAGGAGCGCCTTGGGTGCGCCCGGAGAAATGCGTCTTGCCTAGTGAAGTGCGAGGCGCAGATGCTGTGCCTTGCTCCGAGGCGCGCCTTTGACTACCATGCTAGAATCTAAAATTTAACCGGTAAATGCCCATCTTTGTTTATCAACACTCTCATAAGGATTGGCTAGTTGCACTTGTGACCTTTCTTTGCATTCTTAAGGCTTGCACATGGTTGTGCATTTTCATGAATACTAAGTATCTCATAGCCCCTTCTATCTTCACATTTTCAAATTTCCTTTGAACCCATTAACTTGCTTGTAGTACTCTGATCAATTAGTATACACCCCTGGAATTCTTCCCTTCAAGACCACATAGTATGCCTCTATCACTATAATTTTTTGACCCCACGTTTCATACTTTAGAGTGCAAGCAAAGATAATGTAAAGAAGTATTAGGGAAGTATTTTACTACATATTACAGCATAGTATGCCATTCTATCACTATAATTTTTCTTTTATCCCATAGCCTCTTCTCTATCTTCACACCTGAAGTAACAATGTCCTCTGAACCCATTAACTTGCTTGTAGCACCCTGATCAATTAGTATACATCCCTGTATTCTTTCTTCAAGACAATATAGTATGCCATCTATCACTACAAATTTTTTTATCCCATTAGAACCCCATCGTTGAATACATCACATATAATGCAAGGCAAAGATAACGCAAAGAAGTATTAGGGGAGTATTTTACTATATATTACAAACCATGACTCAATTCATTATGGAAGGTATTTAAGCAACAATTACAAACCAAATTATCGAAAGTACTTGGACAACAAATTAGGTAAACTAAGTGTGATCACTTTATCTGGTTGGGGATCGTGGGAATATTTCCTTCTGGAAATTTTCTATACCACTCGTAGCGTAACATTCTAGCATACCATTAAACATGTTATCCTTATTATTGTTGTTGTATAGAGAGGTGTAGGCAGCCTTCATCACATTCTTATCAAGTCCCTGCAAGGCAAAGAAATTGGTTCCAAGCTTCATAACAGGAGGACCCTTAAACCCCATGGTGAGGTCGTTCTCCATCACACTAACATGGTCCACCAATCTATTCAAATTATCATTACCGTCATGAAGATTTTTATGACGCTTCCCGTGGTGATTGTCTGCTTTGGGATATGGCACCCTTTCTACTAGTCATAGTGTTTGATGTATCCTTGGACTTTAGCTGTAAGGGGCTAGTGGGATTGTCGACATCAACATAATGAACTAATCCCGATGTGCATAAGCATCCTTTGTCATGCCCCCCTTGCATGGTCCTCTCACTATATCCATATGAATCATATTGTTAGTTAAAAACACAATACAAAAATTTAGTAAAAGGGTAATAAGAAATATTGACTACAAATAAAAAGTCAATTAATATTTCAACTTTCTTACCTTTCTAAGATCCTTAATGCTCCCTCCAAAGTGATCATCTTTAGGTCTTCTTCCTACCCCACCCTGAAAGATCTTTTGCTTTCATAATATCTAACTACTTGCTCATCAATCCTCGTGTGATTGATCACATTATCCATGCTACACGTCTCACCATCTATGGGTATTATCAATCTTCCTTCCTTGGTCAGCCTCAAAACTAAGGACCTTAAGGAGTTCCTCAGAATGCTCTTCGAGACAACGTTTATTAGGCGTGCCTCCTTCATATCTAACATTCTTACCATTCCTAGCTCTTTCTAATTGATCTCCTTTTAGGAGGAGAAGAGGCTTGGCCCTTTATGGGGCCAGATTCTTGATTAAAGCCGTCCGTGTGGACATAGGAATAAGAATCCATAAATGCATCAGTATTGTACCCCCATTGTTGAGGGGGCATTGAACTCTCAAAACTAGGTGGTAAAGATTGAGAAATATCATTTCCAACTTCTGGACCTGGAGTACCCACTCTTTCCTAATAATCTCCTTTTTAAGTGAGGTAAAAAAGGCTGCCCTTATGTACTTGAAAGGGTCGATGGTTTGAATAATTGTCCGACATCTCACCTACTGACATTAGATTGTCAAAATAATATCAAACATGAGTTTTAAGAGCAAAAGCATCACATAAAACAACTTAATTACACACCACAAGTCCAACAAAAGTTATTACAATCCATAAGTATGAAAGGGTATTAGGACAAGCCAGAAAGGAATATAAGTATAAAACTAAATAAACCTACATAAATTTCTTAACCCCTACTCTTGCCAGCAGTGTAATCATTCCACATATGCAATGCAATTTCGTCACCCTTATCTTCCCAAGCATTTTTTGCATCCCTTTGATATTGTTGAATATCTTGAGAGACTTTTTCGTAGTCAAACAAATTTTCATCATATACTTCTCCTGGGACTGTCAAGCTTGAACGGTAAACTCGTAGTTGGGATCAACTCCAAGTATATACTTAATGCAAAAGAAAACAAGCTACAATGTCAACCATGTAGGGAAGTTGTAAATTTCTTCTCACCTAAAATGCAAAACCAATTCTTAAGCATTGCAAATGCATATTCTGTTAGTCCGCAACTTAGGGTTCCTATAGTTGAAGAGTTCCTTTGGGTTTGTAGGGTTACGATCTTTTTTGGTATTGAAGTGATACCTCACTCCACGATAGGGGGCAATGAAACCATGCATCGTTGTGTATCCAACGTCTAGTAGGTAGTACTTTTCTACACATTAAAAATTGATCTTATACTTAGATTGTATGCTAAACGTACATACACCAAGATAATCGTACATTTAATTCCAGAATACTTAGATTGTATGCTAAATGTACGGTTATCTTGTTGTATGTACATTTAACATACAATTAAGTATAAGATCATGGGGTGCATGCATAGAAAAGGGCTTCCTTTATTATGTCATTTACACAACTTTCCCACCTATCTACAAAAACATTTTGTTGGGGGTTGCAATAGCTATAGTGTTTTGTGTTAATTGTTTTCTACCCCTAAATCTCACTGCCAACGAGGATGGAAAGATAGCTTGGACATGTGTGCCATCTATCAACCAAATACAATCTTACAATTCAATATTAAAAGGAGGTAAATTATTATGCATAGCAGATGTAATGTCAATCTATTACCGAAAATAAGAATACCATTCAGAAGACTCTAATCTCGATCGGGGTATCTACACAAGGTTTCTTTATAACCGGTCTTTAATGGTACATATAATACAGTACTTTTTCAAAATACCTACAGATTGTTTCGCCGGAACGGATAATTTCAATCCCGCACACTCTATTCTTAGACTTATGCCCCAACACCACCTATTGGGATATGGTTCGACGGGATCGGTGTTAATAGTTAGAATCAGACCATTAATCCCATTATAAGGGGTCCTCAAACACTTCTCTTGACGCATGCCTCCTTTCCCTTTCGACCAAGAGTAGAAAATCAGGTACCAACAAAAACCGAAGATGTTACTTTGTCCATTGTCAGATACTTCTAGATCCTCTAAGTATCCTTCTCTCCCGCTTTTTCTTTTTTGGAGATGGTGAACGGGAGGATAGGTTTCGGTCTGTTTCAGGTAGATTGCTGATGAAACTGGCAGAAAGCATAAGTGGTCTCCAAGATTGGGAGTTTATCAGCAGACCAATATTTTAGCCATCCGGATAGGACCCTTCAAAATCAGATCTGAAATGGCCGAAATATATTGGTTTCAGCCGATTTTAAAAATCTTTATTCCAATAGAACTTGTATCAGTAATTAAAATCAAGGTTTAAAAATTGTACATGATTGTGTCTACTAACCTAAGTGCCTAATATTAAACAAAACATAACCTTGAGCTTTATCACTGGTGCTCTCTATCAGCAGCTGAAATCTGCCCCTTCTGTCAATACAGCCCTACTTATGATTGTCTGACTGAAGAAAATTTGAACCATAACCAATGTGATTCCACATGTTTTGGTAGGCTTTAGATGTTTCAACAAATATGACTGCTGAACCACAACTTAGACCTTTAATCGATCCTGTTTAGATCTACTACTGATAAGATACATTTGTGTTGAGATTGGGGTGGTGGTGGTGGTGTTCCATGCTTACAACCTTGAACACGTGGAACAACAATTCTTCATGTTGCTAAAGTTTTAATTACATTGTCATCTTGGTATAGCAGGCCTTTTGATTGGACTGACGAATACTTTGTAGTTAGCCAATGGTTTGTTGCCCAAGGTAATGGTGATCATGAAATTGATGCTAATATAAATGAACCCATCATGTTTATATTTTGTGGATATCTGTTGCCAGCACATCCACTGCAGGTTTCATCCATAATTGTCACAAAACCCCATGGGTTTTTTGTTGCTTGTTTATATTATACCTACTATTTCTCCAATTATGTTTTTCTATGTCATACGTCTTAGGATATTTGTTCATTGATTTCTGTTTTTTCCATGAACTTTTTAGTCCTTGGTCAGCTACTTGAAATATCACTCATTTGCTCGTAGTTTCAGAATATTTTGTAACAATTGATTTTTACGTTATACAGGGAATTGAAATGTTATCACTGGGTTCATTTAAAACCGGTGCTATACTCCTGGTAAGTACGTTGCTATTTTCTGTATTACAAGTGAATTCTAAGAACATTATCTATATGGCTATTTCATGGTGTTTGCCTTACTCGTTGCTGTTTTTGGCTCTCCTTTGTTCAAATCTTGGTTGATGTCACATCATGAGAGGATATATATATATATATATTATATATATATATATATATATATTGGAATAAGGGTAAATTTTATTCCACGCAAATCATAGTAAAGGTATTACAATACACTATTCTCACATCTCCCTCCCCAGTTAAGGGGCATTACAGGTACATCGAATTCTATATTATGTAGAATTCCTACTGGCGGAGTAGCCAGTCCCTCAAAGATACGCCTATTGCGCTCCCTCCAGACATGCCAAACTGATGCTGCAAGTCTAACTCTAGCCATTTTGGCCCCACCAGGGACCATGCCTCGGCGATCTATGATCCAGCTGAGATCTCGGATATCTTTGGCACTGCCAACTCCATCCATCGATCGCATGCACTACTCCGTCTAGATGTGCCAAGTCCACGGACACTCAAAGAATAGGTGGTCCATAGATTTCGCGTCACCCGTACAGAAGACACTTTGGGTCTGGAATCTGCATCCCAAACCTGATAAGTCTGTCCCGCGTCATCAACCTGCCGGAAGGAGTCTGTATGAACAAAGCTGCATTTTGCGGGCAATTCCCTTCGTCCAGATAAAGTCATACTCCGCAATCCTGTCATGTGGAGTCCGAACCAGATTATAGCAACTTTTAAAACTGAATATCCTGACCCTCCAACCGAACCAGGATAAACCCAACTCCAGGAGTCCGCAGGCTGGCTAGTATCTATAGTGATCCGACGAATCGCCTCTCCAAACTGAGCCGTGAATGGATACTCCTCAGGCCTCCAGCTCCCATTCCTGATGATCCGACTACATTTCACCCCCTGCTCGCCTCTCTGTCCATCTGTGCACCCAAGATCTCCAAAGGGAGCCATTTCCCATCCACGGGTCCAGTCAGAGATCATATTCGTCCCATCTTCATAATCCTGCATATAGCGGACTGTAGAGTTGGTTTGCACCTAAGGATAGCCTTAAATGAGACCGAGAAATTGTTATCAATCCTGCATGTCCAGAAATTCATCCGCCGCACATATCTGCTAGCCAACCACTCTGCCCAAAGAGAACCTCCCTTGATGAACCGCCACGCCATCCGCACCCCAGATGTCTCCCAACCGCCCTGTCGAAGAGGTCGCAACCCCACTCCTCCTTCCTCCCGGGTCCGCAGAGTTGATCCCAAGCGATCGCATGCATGCCTCCTCTCCAGATGAAGTTAGCACAAATGGACTCCACCTTCCTTATGGTAGCTACCGGAATCTGAATCGACTGCAACCAGAACATAGCGATGTCAGAGATAACAGACCTCACCAGCTCAATACGGCCACCAAAGGACAGTCCAGCTGTCTGCCAGCCTTCACTCTCCTTTGGGCAAAATCCACCAGGCTGAGACAATCTGATCCCTGGCATAATTGACCGTCAACGGAACCCCCAGATACTTAACCGGGAATCTCTTTTCTCCACTCCCAGAGCAAGGGCCCGTACCTCCTTGAGGGTGCACTGAGAGCTGAAATAGACCCTGTTCTTCTCCCTATTCAGCTGCAGACCGGACAACCTCCCAAACTCCTCCATAATATCTGAAAGCGCCCTCATCCCCCTCATAGATGGATGCAGTAATACCAAGAGGTCGTCAGCATATATCAAGTGAGACACCACCGGCTTGACCTGCTTGAAAAGAGGAACAATCTTCCTACTATGCACAGCCAGGTCCATCATACAAGTGAAGTACTCCATCACCAGAGTGAACTGGTACGGAGAGAGAGGATCCCCCTGCCGCAGTCCCTTGTTGCTCGAGAAGCATCCATATGGAGTACCCTGAATGAGGACCGAAAATGTGGGGAGCATATGCACTCCCTCACCTTGCCACCCATCTCTCATCAAATCCCATAGCAAGCATAAGGGGGGTATGAAGGCATGTGTGAAGCTGGATTTGCGGAAAGCCTATGACACGAGCTTGTTAAAATCCTCACCATCTCATGTGCAAGAAGACTGTGCTCAGCAATCGAGCACCCCTTGATGAAAGCCGCTTGATTCCGACACACCAAGCCTGCATAATTTCCTCCATACGACGACACATGAGGTGAGTAATTATCTTGTATAGATAATTACAACACGCAATAGGCCTGAAGTCGGCGAGGGAGGTCGCACCCTCCTTCTTCGAACCAAGGTAAGAATGTGATTCAGCTCCTTCAACAATTTTCTTCCAAGAAAAACTCCTGCACCGCCTCCAGGATTGAGAACTTCAGCTCACCCCAGTGACGCCTAAAAAACCCGCAAGAGAAGCCGTCCGGCCTCAGAGCCTTATTAGGATCTGCCTTCATCACAATAGCCTCCACCTCCTCCAATCTCACAGGGGCCAGCAGCAAACTATTCCCATGGTGCGTCACCAGCCGCTTTGTGGCAAGCCCTGGGAACGTGATTGGATAATCTGCCTGCTGGTATAAGTTCGAGTAGAACCTGACTGCCTCCTCCTGGATCTCCAACAAGCCTGCCCTCGCCATTAAGTAGCTGGGGATGCTGTTCCGGTGCTGTCTGGCACGGATCACATCATAGAAGAACTTGGTACAACGATCACCATCTTGAGCCAAGAACACTTGGCCCTCTGGGCCGCACTAATCTCTGCTGAAGTCTCATGATGTTGACCTCCGCAATCAGGTCCCTCTCCCTAGCCGCCAACTTTTGGCTCACATGTCAGACTGCAAAGCTTCCTGGACCTCTCGAAGCTCGGCCTCCTTTTCCTCAGGGAAGACCGCAGCATCTTTCACCCAGTCCCGAATAGCTCTCTTGACCTGTTTGAGTTTGTGAACCATGCAAAACTGAGCCGTGCCATTCCGAGTATGTTGCAGCCCTCCCATAACAATCTCCTCCTATCTCGCAGAGAGGTACCACCATTGTTGTACCGGAATGGTCGAGTCTTCCAAGTGGGCCTCTCAGAGAGACCTACCCGGATATGAGAGTGATCGCTGGTCCCCGCCGCTAACCCTTCTGCCCTGTAATTCGGGAAGTAGCGAAACCATTCGCTATTTTCCAAAGCCCTATCAAGCTGACAGGCGATCCTGTTATGAACCGCCTTATTGTGCCAGGTCCAGATGTGTCCATCCCTCTCCAGTCCCCTCAGTCCAGATAAGAGGAGACCCTCTGGAAGTCGTATAGGATCGGATCAGGCACCGGACGGCCTCCCACCTTCTCATGCCGATGAAGCATGGCATTGAAGTCTCCCATAAGCAGCAGGGGTAGATGCAGGTGCTCCGCCATCCGTCCTACGCGAACAATGTCCTCCCACAAGGTATCACGAAGCCGTCTATCATTGTGCCCATAAACTGCGCTAAGAATGAAGTGGAATCCTCCTTTGTTTGTAAAGGATATGCCGATAAGCTGCTCCGTCATCAGCACCTGTTCCCCCTCCCAACTATCTCTGTTCCACCGAATCCAGATCCTAGCCATATCACAGAGATCCAGTTTGTGAGTTTGCCCCCAGTTCCCCGGAGTCCTGCGAGATAGCATAGTCGTCCCTCTAATCTTCGTCTCAAGCAGAATAGAAATGTCACACTTCTCCCTCTTCAGAACGTACTAATCTTCCTTCATCTCCCAATGGAACACCCTCCATGAATGTTCCAGGCAAGGACCGACATTAATTAATTAATATGGGGTCCCCTGAACTCCATCTGGACTGACACCCGAGGGAAGTGTTCCGTCCATCAAATCTATATCCTCCCCCATCTTCGTCCCCGAGGAGGGAGCAAGATGTGCCTGAATCCTGGAAAGAGCCAAGGTCCAATCTGGGTTGGCCACGGTCTGATCGTCTAGCCCTCCTGGCCGGAGCTCATCCATGTGGAGACGGGGCATGCCTTTTCCTGCTATAGATTTTCCACCATAGAAGTCTCCATCCTGTCCTGTCTGCTAACCAGGAAACTCATACCCCTGGTCACCATAATCCTCTGGGGTCTGAACGGGACCATTGCACCCTGGGAACCCTCCTGTCTCAGCGGGGTGTCAGTCTCGACCTCCTAACCCCCTCCATCAGGGAGTCCTCCTCGGCCTGACTGTCACCGCCACTCTGGTGATGGGACTGGGTGCCACCGCTGCTCAGCTACCTCCATCGGCGCAGTCGATGACCTAGCTATCTCCGTCCCTCTAGTCAGACAAGCACTAGAAGAGTGACCAAAGCACGCACAGAGGGAACACATTGGGGGGGCCCAATCATACTCCACGGCCTGCGTCAGAACCTCCCCGGACGCCACCTGATACTCGAGCATACTCGGAAGCTCCGTCCCAGCCTTAATCTCCACAAATATCCTGGCATACATCAGCCTGGTACGGAAAGCCGTAGCCTCATCCGCCTTGATCGGCTTACCGACCAAGCTAGCTAATCTCATCAGCAAAGGGATGCTCCAGTATTTCACCGGAAACTCAGGAAAGCGAATCCAGACGGGGATTGCATTCAGCACCTCCTTCTCACATCTCAACTCCGATGTCCACTTCTTCAGGATAATTAGTCGTCCACCAAAGGACCAGGGCCCTCCTTGAACGATCCTGGACACATCCTCCTCCAAGCCGAATTTCACAAAGTAAAATCCATTCTCACGGGAGAAGATCTCCATGCTCCCCTTGGGACGCCATACCCTCTCTGCATATTTCCGAATCTATCCATAGAACGGTTTACTTTCCAACACATACATCACCAACGTGTTCTTCCAGAAGTCCGTAACTTCCGCTATCTCCTCTGCTGGAAAATATGCTTGGAGGCCTCCTCCTACCTGCATCGGTGGCACATACTCCATCGATACCGGACTCTTGTTCACACCGGCATACAAACATCCTTCCAGGATTTGGGAGGCTCGTCTGTGGCCGTCCGGGGAGTGGCAGACATAGGCCTCTGACTCCCTACATCTCTAGCGATACCCTTTCCTTTCTCGCCGCCGTCGCCTTTGGCCGCCATCCAGATGCAGTACGCCCCGGTCCTCCTCCCTGTCGTCTCGTGTCACCTCTGCCGATGGTAGACATATTCCCGTTCCTCTCAGGGCCTGTCCGACTCATTACTTGATTTTGAGTCCCTCTTCCCCCTCCCGGACGCCGTCCAACCCTCATCCTCTAATCGGCCATCCCGAGCCCCGGATCCCGATCCGAATTAAAAAATAGGAGCATCTCCGTTGATCGCCGGCGTGGTCGGAGCCCCCCGGGCCGCCCTGCCCTCTGCCACCGCCTGGTGGAGGTCGGCCGCCCCCCGCTTGGCCTTCGCCCAGCCCTCCCGATCCGGGGCTGTCACGAGCGGGGGTCCGCCCAACCCCCCGCGTCCGCCTCCAGGCGCCCCCCCCCGCCTGGGGGGCCGTCGCCTGGTCAGAGGGGGCCGCCCGCCCCCTCCCCGGCCTCCTCCTCCCCTCCGCGAGTGGGTCCGACGGTCGGGGAGGAGGGGTTAGAAAAACCCTAGGCGCGTTCGCGTGCGACTCCTGCTGCATTATATATATATATATATATATATATATATATATATATATATGCACTTAATCTTGAACGAGTATTTGGTTGAGCATGATGTTGTCTTAAGATGCCTAGGAATGTCCCAACTTAACCAAGAGAGAGATGACATTATAACAAGGTTAAAATTGGCTTATGCTCAATTGTATTACCATTTCCGACCAGGTTTGCATATGCCTGATCCACAATTTGCTTTAAAATGGTACCAGTGGATTTCGGTGTTGGGTTTGTAGTTTTGCTTGTTTCAACTCAGTTTCAGCAGTAGCATGCCTAAACCAACCAAACCTTGCCAACTTAAAAATAACAAGAGAATACTGCACAAACTGGCTTTTTACGGGTCTGCCTGGAATGCAGGTGTGCAGATTTACACGACATCAAGCGTCAATTTCCGTTCTGCCTTTGAGGTGGTGTGTAAAGGTTGGTCTCGGTGAAGAAAGAATCCACCTTTAACCTCCACTGCCCAGACCCTCACTTGAAGGGATGTAAAGTGTAAACCAGTTGCTTTGGTGGGTTCATTTGAACAGGCAGGTTGTGACAATTTGATGATTTGTTCTCTGGTGAGAGCAAGAAATAATGACTACTTGAGGAGGTTAGCCTTGAAACTGAGGTTCAAATAATGTGCAGAATTGATATGTTTCAGGGGTCTGGTTTCTGATCGTTAGTTGCCTAGTTTATCCTAGACTGATCGGAATTATCCATCTCACCCACATTATGCTTGTTATGAGGTTATATAGTTTCGGTCAATATAATTTGAAATTGTTCGATATATATATATATATATATATATATATATATATATATATATATATATATATATTCTCCAGCACGTACGGGCTCAGTTAAATCGTGTCTTTCTGCACACGATTTTTAGCCGGTCATCACATCATTTCGGACTTTCGTGCGGATCTTGTCCGCACTGGCTTTGTCATCATCGTCCTACACGCACACCCCATGCACTCCGCGCGCTCCAGAGCTCCACGAGCCGGCGATGACGTCTTTCAACGCCCGCAAATCAACGTCTCGCTTCGCCCACGACGTGGAAGGCGCCCCTGATGTCATCACGACGCCTACGACAGCCGATGCCGTCCACCACCCGTTCTATGCACGACGTCTTCCCGACGTCCTTACGGTGCCGCACGGCGGGCCGCGTGGTCAGCCGTCGTTTATACCCGTGGTAGAATGGTGCCGGTCTTCGACCGTCGCACGACGTCCTAGCCGTTGAGTTTTCATGCACGGACGTCCCATTCTGGCCCATGCCAGCTCAGATCGTAGCATATATATATATATATATATATATATATATATATATATATATGAGGAAGGATAGGCATCCCCACAATTTTTGCATCTCCGTGCATCCCCATGTTCACATCCGTTGGATGTGCTTTAAGTCATCTAATCTTAACCATTGGTAATTCAACGGTTAAAATTAAATGACTTAAAGCACCATCCAACGGTGCAAATAGGGGGGATGCATGGGGATGCAAAAAGTATGGGGATCTTGATCCTTCCTCTCTCTCTCTCTCTCTCTCTCTCTCTATATATATATATATATATATATATATATATATATATATATATATTACACATTTTGAGTCAAGGTTTGATGCCAAAAAGATAATTAACGAGAGCTGCTCTTGGGCCTTCTCTCAGTCTTACAACAGCATCCTTTCACTTTATATACCTTCTCCACCAGCCCTCCTTCGGATGAACACTCTTTAGTGCTTTCTATACCTCCTTCAACACCACAGCTATGCTACCTTTGGAGCTTTCTCATCTGTTCACTGGGATCCTGCTATTGCAAAGTACCATTGTCTCATGCAACCCCTTTATTATGTATACTCCTGTGTAAAATCACAATTCCTAGTGACCAACTATGTTACCTGGACTCGGGTACGGGTGTCGGGTACAGGTACATATCCAAGTGTCGGACCATTCAAACTCATAATTGGACACACAGACTCGACTAAAAAGGGTTTTGGATATGGGTACGGGGATATGACTAAGGTAGTAAGGTTCCATATTCTAAAAATTGCTTTTAGTCGGCGTCTAGGCGCCCATGGCCCGCCTAGATTTCGACCAGAATCGAAGCCTGTACGGTTCCAGTGAAAAATCGTGTTTAGGCGGCTGTCTAGGTGGCCCTAGGCATTGAGTCGCCTAGGCACATGCGCTCGACGGAGAGGCAGCCGCCTAGACCGCATGAGCTTCTTCTTCTTCGATAGAAGTCTTGCAAGTAGTAGGACGGAAGCAGCCGACGGCAGCTCGGCCGAGAGACGCGGCCACCCGCAGGTGAGTCTTCTTCAGTTCTTTTGTCGTGTTCTTCATCATCTTCTTCTTCTTTTGAGTCGTCTTCTTCATATGCTTTCTCATCTGTTTTTTGTTTTTTCTGAATTTTTTAATACTTGAACATATTTTAATACTTGACATATTTTAATACTTGAGTACTTTTTTGTCATAATATAATATACAAGACTGAGTCACGTGACTGATCATGACTGATCACTGAGGAGACATTTTAATACTTGAGAATATGCGTATATAAACATACATGACTGAACACAGCGACTGATCATGACTGCTCATTGTCCATTGAGCATATATATTTTATTATTTGAGAATATGTAATATATAAACATACACCGAGTCCACAGTGACTGATGACTGATCACTGAGCAGACATTTTAATACTAGAGAATATGTGTATATAAACATACATGACTGAGTCATACAGTAACTGATATGACTGATCACTGAGCAGACATTTAATACATGACTGAATTACAGTGGTGACTGATTATGAGCGACTAAATTATGTTTGAACTTGTAAATTTGGGATATAATTTTACTTGAATATTTTTTATTTCTAGTTTTTTTTTTTAATAAAATTTTCGACGATCGCCTAGAATTAGGCGCCCCTAGGCGGTCTAGTGCTAGGTGGTAGGTGGCCGCCCGCCTAACGTCTAGCGCCTTTTACAACTTTGCTAAGGTTTCATAAAACAAACATGTAGTTATAAACTACTAGTAAACTTTACTGAACTAGTTGAATAAGTCCCTAATGTACAGTCCTTAAGCTCCCTTCTACTTTACTACCAGCTACCATGTTAAAATAAACTATCTACTTCACTACCACATTAAATAAACTATCTACTTCACTACCGGTATTCCGATTGTCACCATGAAGGATCCGATTGTCATCATAGAGGATAGGATACGGGTCCTATACTCATATCCATGTCCTATCGGGTCGATTTGGGTACTACTCCTTAAAGTGGAGAGTTCGGGTAAATAGGTGACCAAGCTTAATTAAAATTTTAACAGGAATAAAATTTATCACTTGGTGATTGTTTAAGTGGGATCTGAAAAGCTCTTTTTTAGTGTGTCTGAGTACAAAATAGGTTTTTTTAGTTTTTCATTTTATCTTGAAACCTAGTTTAGAACTTGTAGTGTGTGCGCGTATAAAACATGGAACTTTTTGTTTTTTATTTTTCTTGAAACTTGAATGTGGAGTCTTTGAGCCGGATTCAATGCCAAAAGATCATGAGAGTGGGAGTCTATATTTAATAAAATTTATGTCAATGGTGTGAACTGCATCTAGTTGGTGTCTCAATAGAAATTGTTTGGAATTGGAACACTTCACCTGTTAAATGATTGAAGTGGTAGTACATGGCACTTCCAGCATATATATAGGAATGGAGCTTAACACTCATGATGAGGCATATAAGTTCTGTAATGCATGGATGGTAGGATTTGAAACTCAGAGATGACAAGTGAAAAAATAGAAATCGAGAAGCAAGAAGCTTTTGTGTATGCAATAAAGAGGGATTTGTATATAACAATATGAAAGACTGGCAGGATAATTGTTATGCAGTGGAGAACAAGAGTTGGTTGAACGGCAAGGAATTCCTTTAGAAGAATTTATAAAATTGACTATGGGAGAGTTCAATGATGATTGTTCGAATTCTGTGCTTACTACATGGAAGATAATGAAAAATATCAATTTCACATTAGATTATATCAAAACCGAAGTATGGTGACAAACTTTCATTGTGACAAACAGAAATACTCGGAAGAATTGAATTCTTCCGAGGCAAGGGCTAAAGATGATTATGTGTTATGGCAGATTTTGTGAATGATCACATTAGAGCTATAGGGAATAACTATTTTTTGAGCCGGATTCAATGCCAAAAGATCATGAGAGTGGGACAGTAGTCACAATTTTGAAAAACAATAATGCACCAGCAAGGAAAAGACAGTTTCTCAAAGTCAATATATCTGTTCTCAATGTGACAGTAGTCACAGTACCCAAACTCCACATTCCACATACTTGAAAACAATAAGCATATGATAAACCCTATATTATTAGCAAATAATCAGTAACATATTTCAATGTGACAGCATAATCAGTAAACTCCAAACATAAAAAACAGTAAACACATTCTCAATAAATCAATATGAAAGCAGATTATAAACCCTAGACTATTAGCAAATAATTAGCAGAATATAAACCCTAACATAATTAAAAAAAATGTTCTTACTCTGTCACCAAATAGTCGAGTAGTCTTGTTCTTTCTCTGTCTGAGATGAAAACTTAATGTCTTAATAAAGAAAAAAAATCTTACTTAGGGTTAGGGCTGTTAGGTTGCTGGAGGGCTCGATCTGAGAGAGAGAGAGAGAGAGAGAGAGAGAGAGAGAGAGAGAGAGAGAGAGAGAGAGAGTGTGTCCCACTTCGTAGATGTAGGCTGCTGGAGTGCTCTATCTTTGAGAAAAATCTCATATTCAGGTTTAGTCTCGAGAGTCGATAGAGATTTGGGAGAGGGCTTTCAAGTCTCGGTGGTTGGGGGAGATATTTGGGGAAACTCAAGAGAGCTTGAGAGATTTGGGACAGGGTGGCGCATCGTCACTCGTCGGCAGAGCCGCAAAATGGGGAGAGTCAGGGAGAGATTCGGAAGAGGGAGAGCAGAGAAAGGCGGCACCATTAGGAATAAGGTTTTTGGGGAAATTTTTTTTTTTTATGCAGCGGGGGGGAGGGGGGGGGGGGGGGGGGGGGGGGGATAAAATCGTAAACTTCGGTTCGGGTTTGTAACTGAAATCCAAACCCGAACCTATAAACCAAATTTCCAATAACTAAAAACCGAATTGGAACCAGCTTAATAAAAACCAAACTGAATGCCCTATTTATGTTCTGTTTGGTTTTCTATTTTAAACCGGGAAATGCACAATCCTATCATTTGGTTTACCTGGCTGCAATAATCAATCTTCTGGAAAATGTCTTTGCACAAGTACAGTGAAGCGAAGTTTGTTACATTCTTTTTCTCAATCACATAAGCTGGTCATCTGGATCATATCGTATTGTTACGCTGCGCAAGTACCACTTCAATATATTTAGCATATTTCCATGCCTTTGAAAGTAGATATTATGTCCACCACAGTACCTTCAATGTGCCATATGTGGTGAAATGTCTTCTAGAAATCCATTTATTTCAGAGGTTTTTTCTAAGAGCTAGATGATATAATGCACCTTTATTGATACATTATGAGCCTATGCCAATAACTCTGTTCTTATTAATTTTTTGTCTAAATTGTAATGGTATCATAGCTTCATACTTGCAGGTTGGACTCTTTTTTTATGACATCTTCTGGGTGTTCTTTACTCCGGTGATGGTTAGCGTAGCCAAATCTTTTGATGCCCCTATAAAGGTGTGTTCTGTCATTTAACTGCTATGAAGTGTTGGTTATATATTTGCAGATCGTGATATTTTCCTTGTATGTCAATTATATGACCTAAATTGTTCCTCTGCAGCTTCTGTTCCCAACCTCTAATTCTGCACGACCTTTCTCCATGCTTGGCCTTGGTGATATTGTGATACCTGGTAGGTGTTATTTTCTTAAACAATGTGTAATCATTCTTGTGATAGTGGTGAGTTGTTTTTTATTGCCATAGGGATGTGCGTCGCCCTACTCATTTCATGCAGTAGCTGTAGAAAATAGAGCTGCGAGGAACCATAAGTTACTTCAGAAGGTAGAAATACAATTAAAATGACTCCCACTGGAGTCCATTATGACACAAAACTTGAGGATAAACAATTTCAATATTTAGATAGTCTCTATGCTGGAACAAGTTGGGACCTTGCGTTATGTTTAGGCTCCTACGAATTTGGCTTACAGTTGGTTTTCATGCCGCAAAACAAAAACAACACTAGATAGAAAGAAATATGCTACAAGAAGCACAAATGTGGGTTGGAAAGTAGTTGATGGCCTATGACCACTCTTTTTGGGTATAAATGGTTTGAACTATATGACTTCAAGGTTCATAGAAATTGACTAACTGAAATTATTTTTGGCCTTTAGCTTAGTAGTTTCCTCTCAAACCAACGATTATTGTAGCTCTTTCTTCATTTATTTATGTGTGATTGTAACGTAGATCTTTTGCTCAGTGATGATAGCATTTTCCGTAAGATCTTTTCGCTGGCCATTATATTTTTTTTTAGAAGAGTTCTTCTACATAAATTTAAATACTTGTTTCTCTGTCAGGTATCTTTGTTGCATTGGCCTTGCGCTTCGATGTCTCAAGAGACAAACAAAATCGTTACTTTAATAGTGCTTTCTTTGGTTATACGCTGGGTTTGGTCGTTACCATAGTTGTGATGAATTGGTTTCAAGCTGCACAGGTGAACAAAATCATAATTTAACATGTTCTTTAACAGAATCATAATTTAACATGTTCTTTACCTCATTGTTCTTGTCACTGCAGCCTGCACTTTTATATATAGTACCTGGTGTCATTGGATCTGTTGCTGTTCACTCTCTCTGGAATGGGGAAGTTAAGCCGGTGTGTTTTATATCCTATTCTAATATGCTTTTCATCTTTTTTAGCTGTGTTACCTCTGCGAGCATGATCTTGCCTTATTTCATTTACTTTGTTTTGGTACCTACCAGAATGATACCTTACAAGAATGGTGCTGATCTGACTAGTTTTCTTCTATTGCAGCTATTGGAGTATGATGAATCGAAGACAGAAGAAGCCGAATCAAGTAGCCCTTCGACATCTCAAGTTGCAGAAGCCGAATCAAGTACACCTTCGACATCCCAAGGTGCAGACGGGGCCGAACATAGCAAAAAGATGGAATGAGACCCAATTTTTTGGGTAACAAGAAGTTTCTAATTTTGATGACAGATACATTCGTAGAAGCATGATCTCCCATTGACATGGAGGACTATTATATATCCCGATTACTCTTAGATATCGAATTATACTAGTGCCTCATAGTCGTCACCAAATTTCGTATTTCTTTTACTGTTTTCTTTTCTGGAATTATTTTCTTCCTTTTTTTCTTTGCCAATGTTGTAGCTTTATCATCGAGCAAGATCATAGATGTATGTACCCGATAAGATCCAATAGTTGCTATGTGGTTAGAGTTGGCTGTGAGAGAGTAACATCAGAAAATGCATCCAACTCTCAGACTTATCAACTTTATTAATAGGAGCATGTTTCAGTCATCCCCAGTGATACTTGCTACACATCCCCCTGGCGATGCTCGACTGTTATCATAGTTGAGCCCTGAAGCGCGTGAAGTGCTCCAATTTGATGAGAAATAGGCATATTTGTGTCGCGCCCAATAATAAGTCATTTGAGACGAGATTGTTTGTAAATCAAAGTTGACTTGCATAATGCCTGCAATTTGGAATCATAAATTTTTAGAGTTAACAGCGGAATATCAAAGACTTTTACAAATGCAGTGGAACCATTGAGAATAAATTTAGCTTATCTTTAGAGTCGAGCTGAAATAGATGCTATTAGAGTTGACAGAAACTTGTTAACTATGCAGCGGAAATAATTAAAACTTACAAGAACCAATCAAAACCATTAAAGAATTCCAAATGAATATAACCAGAGAATTTATTTCAAACTTAGTTCCATGCATTATATCCAAATAATTAGAATAGTTAAAGACATTACAGAAGTATTCATATTATTAAAGTGGTTTTTCTATTTCTTATCCTGAGTCCATTTCTATCCACAGTATATCAAAAATATTGATTTTGTCAAAAAAAAAAAACTTTTCGCGTTGTTTGGAAGAGAAGGACACTTAAGTTAATTAGAAATGATATATATAATCCTTGTTTTGCAAAGACATACGTCAAACCATGTTTCTTATTTACATAATATTATGTCCATTTTCATAATATGGATGTGCATTGGATACGTTGGAATGACCTAAACGGGATCGTTGGTTAAGTAATATGGTTTCGGTGCCCCTGACATTGTTTGAAATATCACTCTTGTGGAAAGGTTGTCCATGACCAACGCGTATGCAGTTGTCTATAAAGTAAACAACAACATAATGAAGAATAATGCATCGACACTATAAGGATTATCTTTAAATTTTTTGTTCACCAACATATCAAAGCCATCCATGACCTTAGCTCGTCCACATCTAGAGCCTCAGCATAACGCGTCTCATCACACTTTCCAACTTAAACTCACAAACTTCCATATCCATATTCTTTAGAAATTCTCCCATATTCACATTCTCAATCCATATCCTCGTTATGTAACAAACTTCGATATTCATATTCTCTACAAACTCACAACTTAGGCTCCAACTTAGCATACTATTAATCTTTTTCAATCCATATTCATATTCTCTATAATTTCCATAATGGTCCAAGATTCTAATAAATGGTTCCACAAATATGTAACAATTCTCTATGTCCACTATTCAAGCAAAGAAATGCCGTGTTCTCAAAATCCGTATTCTCAACATCATTCAAAAAAAGAGAAAAGAAAAGAGAGAGAGATTTCTGCCATAGCCTATATTATCCATTATTCCAATTTGAATATTATCAAAGAAAAGTTGCACAATTGAATAAAATATACAAACTTTTAAAATCTCTTTTTATCTTGGTACTTCTAATATAGTATCAATCATAGTGGGTGGACAACAGAGATATTCTTTTATTAAGATGTAAGAGATTCAAGGAGAGAAGAGTCCCTCCCGTCACTATTTGATGAAATGCCTAAGCAACGAGTTGAAGAGGTCCTCCGGAAAACTTGTCTTCTCTTCCTTTGCTGAATCCTTTGTATGCTTTAACAAAATTCCGAAGGGACTTCCCAACATCTTCCTCTATCACATTCAAGTACCGAAATATGTAGAGTTGGGATATGACAATACCAGCTATGAACTACGAGATACACCGACATGTCGCAATATGGATACGACTGTACGTAGACAAAAGGGTATATACTACATTCCAACAGTCACCCTAGGTATTGTTGGGAACGAGGTGTGACCCGAACCAGAGTTGGCCCATGAGGTGCGATATTGGATTGAGCCCATATGCCTTAAAGGGAATTCCCATGTAAGGTGTGAACCAATTTCAATTATCTACACCTCATAATCCCACCTCCTACCTGATGTGGGACTAAATTACCAACTCCATTGTCACCCCCTTTGAGCACTCAATCGGAAATAAGATACAGTCAAACAATCTCCACCTTAGCTCGTTTTCGATAGCGAACAACCTTAGCATCCATGTTACCTTTGCTCATTCCCGTCAGCTGAACAACCTTAGCACCTCTGCTACATTTTGTTCGTTTCCGCCAATCGAACAACCTTAGCACTCCTACATTTGCTTGTACGTTCATCCACACCAGCACTGTGTGCCAACAACAACGTCTTACTCCACCTTGGACGGGTCAAACCCACCTTTGAAGTCAATCCGTGTAGTTGCATATGCTCCTAACTCCACCTTGAGAAGAGAGCCCGCATATCCATGTACACGTATGTATGTTCAGCACCATCCGTTTTGAACCAATTAGAGTCGCCAGACCAGCCCCGTAACCATGGACTCTGATAACACTTGTTGGGAACGCGGTGTAACCCGAACCGGAGTTGGCCCACGAGGTGCGATATTGGATTGGACCCATATGCCTTAAAAAAAAATTTCCATGTAAGGCCTGAACCAATCCCAATTATCTATACCTCATGATCCCACCTCCTGCCTGATGTGGGACTAAATTACCAACTCCATTATCACCTCCTTTGAGCGCTCAATCGAAAACGAGATACAATCCAACAAGTACTGCATAATAGCCTATGTATCAACCATCAAACAAGAAGCAGTAAAATATGACACATAAGATTAAACAAAATTGTAACTACCTAATTCCGGAAGAGGGGTATTTTTGTTATTTCAATAATTGTTTGATAATTGTATTAGTGATGATAATATTTATTTATATATTATTGTGCATATATTATTTATTTATTATGGTTTTAATTATTATAGTTAGTGGGCCAGCCTATTTATTATACTTGTGTTAATGGACCCAATTAGACTTGGCATGACACTAGAGCCCAACAATTAGATTGACATGACACATGGAACAATACTTTGGACTAGGCCCAATTAGACCCAATTAGTCATTCCATATGATAATTAGAGATTAGTCTAAATTACCAAATTAGGATTAGAGGCTTTCATAATTAGATTAGCCTTCATGACAAGATTAGAGGGTCAAATGGGACATTTTCCAATGCATGGAATAGGGCTTCCTTGGCCGGCCACATAAGGGGGAGAGGCACTCTCTCTCTTCATTTTTTATTGTGCCATTATTTCTCAATTTGGTGTTCTTTCCCAAATTGATCAATCCCTCCACCAATTCCTCTCAATACCATTTCAATTTCCTTTCAAATTCTCTTCATTCTCATCACTTGGAGGAGCCTAGGAGCTTGGTGGCTAAGAGCACTAGAAGAGGAGGCTATTGGCTAGGAGTTCGTGTCCGGATCGTATACATTGGACATTGTATTGGGAATCCACCTCCTAATAGGTATACATCTTAATTTCTTCTCTATTTAGACTCTAATTGTTCAATTTGACCATTAAGAATCCACCCATGGACTAAGACTACCTATAGGAGGAAGAATTAGGCTCTAATGACCCTTTATGTGAAAGTTACGTTGAGATTTGTGCCCAATTTAGGAGAATTCTGAGATTGGTGCACCAAATATTTGTCATTTGGTAATTTAGATCTACTTAGACTTATTTTAGTTATGTATGTCTAGATCCGTGTCCACAATTGAATACAAGTATGCCGTATCATGATACGATAGGGAATGGAGTTATTTTGGGGGTTTTCTCTCCGACACTTGTGGCATACATATCTAGTTCTCTATGACATATTGCATTAGCTATAAATTGTTCTAATTAAACTCTAATTTATGTTTTAGACATGCTCATGTGATTTGGGTAGATTCGGACAAGATTTGGTATAGGTATCTTGGCCGTATCACAAGAGTATCGTAGATTGGTGCGATACTAGGGTGATACACACCAAGTGTTTGGTATGGTGCATATAGGTGAGTGTCATATGTGTCTTATAGCCTAAGTTGGGTTTTGGCATAATATTGGTGATTTTAGATATGCGTATCATGTGCGGGTACATGATTCCCATAGGATGTGTCATAGGGATTATGGCTCTAGTCATGTGAATATATATATATATATATATATATATATATATATATATATATATATATATATATATATATATATATATATATATATGGGTTGTGATATAGAGATGTCTATATGTGCTATATATGTATATAGAGTAGGTGCATATCTATATGTACTCTAGAGTGAATGTGAGGGTATCCATAGGTGTATAGGTGTAACATGGGCATATGTATATAAATAAATGTGTGTGTGTATAATTGGGATTGATATAGGAGTGGATGTGTGTATAGTAGATAGGAAGAGGGGAAAAGATGTGCATTGCGGCTATGCTAGCAGTAGCAACTGTAGTAAAGATGGATGATAGTAGTAGTAGCAGCGTAAAGAGGGGGGAAGTTAGAGCTGGCAGTTTCAACACCAGCTGGCTTTGTTGGCAGTTTCAACAACAGCAACAGCAATAGCAACAACAAGGTTGTAATAGCAGTTTGCACTGCTTGATAGCAGCAGGCTCTATAACAGACAGCAATGAGCAACTGCCAGAGGGAGTTAACAACAGAAGTAGCAGAGAACTTAGAATAACAGTAGCAAGGGGAATATAAAGCAGTAACAATAATAGATCAAGCAATGAAGCTAGTAGCAGCAGTATTAGCCAAGCAGGGGCAACAGATGTAGTTAAAAAAAAGAAAATAACAACAGTTTCCTTAGTGACTGCAGTTTATGTAAGCAGTTAACTGCAAGGATTACCGAGGACAGTTAGCAGAAGATAGATGTAAATGTAGCAGTATTTTGCAGCAATAGGTTCTATTGCAATGCAGCATTATGAAGCAGGTAAATCAGCAGTTTAGAATTAGAAATCTGCAGGAAGGAAAATAGTAACAGGTAATGCAGAAATCTGCAGGACAACAGATTGGAGGGGGGAGGGTTTGCTAGGCAGTGTGTATGTGGCTATATATATATATATATATATATATATATATATATATATATATATATATATATATGTATATGTGTGAGTGAATGTATAGGGAATAGTTATGAGTATAGGATAAGTGTATGTATTGTCACGCCCCACTCCCATAAGAGCGATCGTCCTCGCTAAGGCGTGATGTCGCACATGCCTAGGTTGCGCCCGTGCAAGGCTAATCCCAGAAACGGCCGATTTGAGCTAGGCCACAGAGTCGCACAGAGTGTCCCCATTTGCAGCGGAAAGTAAATGAACACAAATTGAAGCGAATTCAAACTCTTTATTGACATTGAAGAAGTTTACAAGCGGCGTAGGCCGAGATTACAAGTCGCTCAAGCTCTCTCTCTCTCTCTAAAACATAAAAGGTGTGCCAAGTGACTTACAAGATGGAATGATTCATGGTGATATTCTGATACATTATGTCATGTATATGGTGCTTCAGCTCCTTGCAACGCTCCAAGGCTCCAGAGTTAGCTCCGTGCCTTAGCACGTTCGAAGAAAGTGTTTGCCATTGATTATCAAAGAATAGAACAGTTTTATGGGAGGACTGAACTTTAATTCACAATTACAAACTCGCTTGTACAAAAGAAAGCCTAGAAACAAAACCTAGGAAAAGCAATATAAGTACAATTGTTTAATTTAGATTCTGGGGGGTGACGGTAGAGGCTCGAGAAAGTGCTATCAACTCTGCCTTACTCCTTGGATGATCGAACGCAACCTCGACTCCGGCGAAGAAATGCTCTCTCTTTGCTCGGATCTGTCTCTGCGTTGCTCTGTGTGTGTGCAAAAGGAATAATCCCATGCTATTTATAGGAATTTGTGATGAGTGGGGTGTACAACCATGTGGCCACATCCTTGTAACTGCGCCTTGAAAAGTGGGCGGTTGGGGATTGGTTAAGATTAATCTTTATCTGTTTGTTGCAATAAATATGGACTGTTATGTTGGTTGAAATAAATCTGAACTGCTATGATCTGTTGGTTGCAATAAATCCGAGTTGTTAAGACTTATCATCTTCTGCCACGTGTCCCAACTGCCACTATGTTGCGAGCCGCATGAAGGACTGTCTCCATGTCTGAGCCGCATGAGGGTGGCCTTATAACCGAGCCGCATGAGGGTGGCCTCATAACCGCGTAAGCACTTTATGAACCGGGCCGCATGCAGACCCACCAAACAGAGTCGCATAAGCTCTTATGAACTGGGCCGCATGAAGACCCACCAAACAGAGCCGGATAAGCTCTTATGAACTGGGCCGCATGAAGATCACACAGGCGATCCGCATAAAGAACTTTCTTGGAATTGGTGAACTGTGCTAGCTATCATAAAGATTTTTTCGTCTTTTTATGAGCATGTCGCGTCTCTTCTTTATGTCAGAGCCATCATTGCTGTCACTTTGTGCCAGAGCATTAATGGACAGCTGTATAGGCCTATTTCGAACCGCATAGGGCCACGAGGTTCCTTCTGAGCCGTATAAAGTTTTTTGAGCCGCATGAAGCTCTGAGGGATTTTTGAGCCGCATGAGACCTCCCAAGTTCTAAGCCGCATGGAGTTTCTGGGCCGCATAAGAATTTATTATTCTTTTCCATGCTTCTACAAGACTCCCTTCAAAGTTTTCAATTTGTAAAATTGAAATACTTTGAATAAGAAGCATGGGTATGTTCGCATAAGCTTCTCTGGCCGCATAGGCTTCTCTGTCCGCATAGGCTTCTATGGCCGCATAGGCTTCTCTGGCCGCATACTGGTCTTTGTGCCACGTAGGCGTCTCATTAATTGCTTTTGATTTGTTTTGATTTTAAATACATCTTCTGGATAGAATCTCGAGAATCGGCATCAAATATTTAGATTTGCCTTGATGATTCTGTGCATTCTTTTTTGCATGAAAGGGGATAGAATCTCAAGGGTCGGCTTTATCTTCTAGGCAGTACGAAATTCGAAGCGCCTATCGGTTCACACGCCCCTGTCAGCCTATAAATATGAGCAATTTTTGAAGAGAGATTCTTTACTCTTTTCTTTCTTCAAGTTTTCTTTCCCTATTCGCCGTCTCTCCTTCTCCATCGATCATCAATGGCTCATGAGGTTTCCTCCAGTGCTGCGGCAAAGGGCAAAGGAGTTGCCTCCTCGTCAGTGATCCCAGTTCACCCCGACGTTCATCCTTCCATTGACGGTAAGAATGTTGGAAGAAAACTGCATGGATTCAGATCCTAACCATAATGGCTATGTCGCATGTTTTATGCACGAGCCTTTCTCTTCGGCATATTCTTCGTCTTCATTGAACTGTTTAAGTTCGGTGTGATGAATCTGCATATGCTGTGCTGTATGGGCCGCATAAACGTCTCATGTTCGAGCCGCATGGGGTATGCCTCATGTCCGAGCCGTATGAGAGTTGCTTTATGTCCGAGCCGCATGAGAGTTGCTTCATGTCCGAGCCGCATGAGAGTTGCTTCATGACTGAGCCGCATGAGAGTTGCCTCATGACCGAGCCGCATGAGGTTATCTCGTGGCCGCATAAGCACCCTATGAACTGGTCCGCATGAAGACCCACCAAATAGAACCGCATAAGCTCCTTATATACTGGGCCGTATAAAGACCCACCTAATCAGAGCTGCATAAGCTCCTTTAAACTGGGCCGCATAAAGATCCATCTAATCAGAGCCGCATAAGCTCTTTTAAACTGGGCTGCATGCAGCCCCACCAAACAGAGCCGCATAAAGTGGTTTTCTCTGGCCATCTTCTAACTTGTTTCTTTTGTCTTTTTTTTAGTAAAGTTGCCAGTCAATCTTGCGGAAGAACTCTTGGTAGGTCGAGCCCAATCTGCTGTGGGTGTGAGGTTCGACCATTTAGTTGATTATGTGTCGAACCAGTTTTCCAAAGATGAACCTGAGGAGAGGCTGAGAGATATCAAAAACTAGTCCTTCTACTTTCTCTCGGACATGATGAATTCGGAGAAATTGGGGGGCCAACACCTGAAACCTGCGTTCCTCTTTGGGGATGCCCTGACTGTAAAGAACCCCAACATTTTAGATATATCTGAAAGTTGGAGTTTTTCTTCTAATGGGATAGCGATCCACATTCCTCAGATGGAGCGTCACTTCCCGCTGTCGTGGTTCAACATGCTGCCAATGGACAGAAAAATGGTGGACTCCTTGACTCCGAGCCGACAAGGGATGTTTGTGGGTGATATTCACTATAACAGAAACTTGGGGTCGATGGTCGCGAGCAGGACACCGATCAGCTGCTACGTGATGGGGTTGGCCCCAGGTAGCTTCTTAAATGTGCAGGGTCCCAACTTCCGGTTCTCTCAGGCTGACACTTTTATGAACCAGCTTGCTCAGAAGGGGTCCTGTCCCATTGGTCGGTTGGCGCTGCTGAATTGGATGAACCCCATCCCCTCGTGGACCAACTTGACCATGTATATCTTGCGGACATACGAGAATCTCCTGCACGAGATTGTCTTGTATCATGCCACTCGGGGCATCTATTATGGTCTGCCCATAAACAAGAAGCTCTTTATGGCTCTTCTTGAAATGTACAACCGCCGAACGGGGACCTTCTTTACCTCTGGAGGGGAGATGGGGCTCGCTCTCCACGAGATGCGCGAAGTCTCCAGGCTGCCTTGGGGAAATAAAGTCTTCGAAGCGTATACCCCCACGAACGAAGAGTTCGAGGAGTTGGAGCAGCGGTTCTCGGGTTTTGTGGCTGTCTACCGGAAATTGCTGTGTCACCACAGCATGTGCCAGCAGATGTCGAAGAAGAAGAACGACAGCTCGGAAGGGAACCTTCCTCATACAAAGGCTTGGCTCAGTTACCTTTTTAAGCTCGGCGCCTCAAGTGGCGACCGCCAAGAGGGTAAAAACCACAGACGACAGATTTGGGAGTCAATCTGACTCTTTTACTTATTTTTATCATGATACTCAGAAGTTGTCCGAGAAGGCTCTTCTGGCGGGATTTCTGATGGTATGGCTGCGGAACTGCGTAGTTTCGGGAGGAAATAGTTTTATTGAGAGGATCAGCCGTAACTTTATCCTTCCCACTGTGAAGTTGGTCTTTGGGGCCATACTAGCTCTCCTTCCTTCCATGCTATGCAGCATACACTGTGGCCTCCGCACTTTTTTGTCCAAGGTCATTGCCCGTGATACAACGAAGGACTTTGAACGAATCGAGCTGTCCTATCATTATCTGATGGGGTGGCTGTTGATGCACTGCCAGTCTTTGATGAGGCATGGCCCAGAAGACGACATAACTGCTGATGATGCTTTCATCTTCCAGTATCGAGTGCAGTACTATGCCAGCCTGTCGGATGGCGCCGGCGAGAGTGGACAGATACACCTTTTTCGTGTCTATTTCTCATTTTACTGATGAAGAAGTGAATGGTGTACATCTTGATGGTACTGGACCTCCTCACCTCTTATCCGATAAAATGCTCCTCTGGTTGCAGAACATCCGTCCTGCACATCTAGTATATCGCAACCGTAACTCCGTTTTCTTGGAGCCTTACTTTCCCAGTCGATTCTTCCGACAGTTTAGGTACAGTCAGATGTTCCTGGACAATCCCAGCTCCTGCCTGGATTTTGAGGGTAGTGTCCTTGACGGCATCCGGGCTTGGCACTACTATAATACGGTTCAAACCTGCACCAGCTTCTCCGTGCCTGATGCTAGGGAGTAAGGGCAAATTTCGTACTTGGCGGCTCTGTACCATGTTATGGTGAACAAGCCCCCTTATGATTTTGACCCAAGTACCAGTTCTATTGTTGGTACTGGCTTGAAGGAGAAGCCGAAAGGGTCCAAGACGAGGAAAAAGAAAGGAAACACGGTCGATGTGTCAGACTCGGAGTCCATCAACATGGACGAGGAGGATGACCTTGATGACTTGTCTCTTCCTCCTGCAGATGATATGGTGGCAGATCAGCCCCCTATTGCGCCTAGTCCTTCACGAAAGCGAAGCAGGCATGGGTCCGCTGTTGGCAGCATAACTTACTCTCGGAAACGGGCTGCTGTCAAGCCTCGTGGGCCAATTATTAGGAAGAGAAGCGAGGATGTTGATGCCGTTTCGGAGGTGAATCGAATTACAACCATCTTTTTTAGCTCTTCTTTTTCGCACTATGATCTGATTATTCTCCTTTTCTTTGTAGGCGTTAGGAGAAGTAGACTCTCGAGAGCCGACTACTGTCTCTGAAGTCGACCCGGCTCTAGCCACTTTAACTAGTGATATGAGTGCGAAGCTTATTTCCTCTAGGGTTCTCCCGGCGACGGCCGTGGTTCCTTTCGTTGTTGACATCTCAACCCAGGATGATGTGGGCTCTACTGAACCAATCCCTGAGGTTGCTGAATTCCAGCCGGGTGATGCTGACCCAATTGCGTCCGGGACGGCTGGGGCAGAGGAACCAGCTGTATTCGGCTCAGATGTCGCTGGTGAAGAGGATACGGTGGCTGGGAGTGAGCCTCAACTTCAGCAATCCTCTCCTGGTAAGCTAAGTCATGTCTTGACTGGTGAGGAGGTTTATTTGCTCTATCTTTACATCCTTCGGGTTAAGCTAATCGATGGTTGCTCCGGACATACAGGTCCTGCTCCTTCGCTGCCAACGACGGACATCATCGGGGGAGAAGTCACCAGAGGGGATCTGGTGGAAGAAAGTATGCCTCTTCCTCCTTCAACTCATATCGAGGGGCCTCCTACCGGTTCGAGTTCGGAGGAACAAGTAGTGGAACGGCCGGGACGGGGAGAAATGGTCCATGCACCCTCCTTGGTTCATGTGGCTCCGGAGGTCGACCTTTCCGCCCTGCCAAGTCTCCGGATTCTTCGGGCTAGGGAGGAGGAGATGGCCGCTATTCAAGCGTCCTATCGCTCGGAACTTGTTTCCCTAGTAGTAGGGGCATCAAGTTCCGGTGCATCTTCTTCTACTCTACTAACTACTCTTCCTTTGACGTCGTCTTCTTCGGAAGTTCTGGATGAATCGTCAAAGGGCATGGTTGACAGTTTCTACCACCACCTGAAGCGAGGGGTTGAGGCTGCCGTGGAGAGGGAAACATCTTTTGCGTTGGCCCGTCAATGTGCCCGTGGCCAGATTGAACTCCTCAGAACCCTCCCCGGTGGGGCAGGAATAGTAGAGCTTTTGGAGCCCAAGTTATTAGAAGCTGATCAGCTGGTGGCTCAGTATCAAGGACTACGGCAAGTTGATCTGTCTTCAGCAATAGATCAGAAGCGTGCCTTCCTTTTAACTGCCATGGAAAAGGTAAGGACGATACGGGAGACGTCCGAGCCTATTCTAGTGAAGGACCTTCGAGCTGCAGTACGATCAATTAAGCCACAGAGAAAAAGATTGCATTGCTCGGGAAGAGGCCGCCTCTCGTGGGATAATTGATACGAAGGATCAGATCCTCCAACTTTAGAGGCAATTGGCTACTTTGGAATCCGAGCTCCAGGCTTCTCGCCAGGATAAGGAGCTAATTCTCCAGGAAGCTGACCGGGTCACCCGAACCTCCACTGCCTTGAGAGCTGTGCGTTACCGAACCATAATCGGCCTTTTCTTTCTTTCATTTATGTTTCTTCATTTTTGATAGGGACGTGGTCCCAGAAAATATAGTACTCTTGATTTTCAATGAATTACTATGTTTACATCATTCTTTATCTGTTGTGCTTGTACTGCATCTTTGGTATTATGTGTTTGTCCTACTGGTAGACTTTCTGTGGACCTATTACCCTTGGCATACCTTGGTTTTAGGTATGGATAATAAGCTTGATAGAGATACCTAGAACGACTCCGTGGTAAGGTGGACATGGAAGTTCTTGGTATTGGACGAAAGAATGCCATGGAACGGCTGGGTTCCAGAGGCATAAGATTGTGAGAAAAGAGACGCGTGTATAGAGAACCTAGTACAATATTTGTGGTTAACTGCGGACATTTGTGGTCAACTGTGGACATTTGTAGTCAACTGTGGACATTTGTGGGCCTATTATCCTTGGCGTACCCTGGTTTTTGGTACGGATAATAAGTCGAGAGAAAACTGACATACTTACTCAGAGGTAGTGAGGACGTGGTAAATATGCAGGCTTTACAATGGAGTCTTCCTACTCAGAGGTAATGAGGACATGGCAGGAGTGGACTCCACGAAGGGTACATAGAACAACTCAGAGGTAATATGGACGTGGAAGTTCTACGTAAGGGGTGGTTTGTTTTTGATGGAAGTGAAACAACTCAGAGGTGACATCGACGTGGTTATTTCGAGAATTTTGTGGATCTGTTACCCTTTTTTATGCACAGAAAGCGTGGGTAATAGTTTATGAGAAAAATGCTCTTTTAGAGAGGAAGTTCAGAGGTATGATCATACATGACTTACTATCCAGAAGACGCGATATAGATTTATTTGGAGTGACCAGAGTGTAAGTTCAGCAGTACCTAAGGGTACATAACTTAACAATCCGGTTGATTTGGCGGGTGTCGTTTAGACATAATACTTCTTCAGGAACTTGCCATTGATGGACATCCTGAGCAAGTCTCTGTTTTGCTTTGCGAGATGGTATGCGCCATTGGAGAATACAGCCTCGATGATAAATGGCCCCTCCCACTTTGGTTGGAACTTGCCGGTGGTTTTGTGAGTCACAACCATCGGCCTCCAAATTGCCAAAACGAGATCGCCCACTTGGAATATTCTGAGTTTAACCTTCTTGTTGAAGCTCCAGAGATGCATGCTTGATAAAGCTCGATTCGTTGTTGAGCTAACAGGCGCTTCTCATCTAAGGCTTCCAACTCTTGTAGCCGGCGACGGTAATTGTCGTCCGTCGTCAATCGGTAAGTGAGGGCGACGCGGAGCGAGGGGATTTGAGTCTCCAATGGGAGAACTGCCTCACTTCTGTACACCAAAGAAAATAGCGTGTTCTCAGTGGCTATCCGGACTGTAGTACGGTACGCCCATAAGCATTCGCCAAGCTTTTCATTCCAGTCGCATTTGTTTGAGGACACGAACTTCTTGAGAAGCTTGATTATAGTTTTATTGAATACTTCCGCCAAACCATTAGCCGCCGGGTTGTAGGGTGTTGACGCAACATTCTGAATCCGATGTTTGTCGCAAAACCGATATAAGGCGTGGCTTACGAACTGCGAAACATTGTCGTGGATGATCCTTCGAGGCAGTCTAAAGCGATAGATGACGTGATGCTTGAGGAAGCTGATCATGTTTGATGTCTTCACTTCTGCAAGCGAAACAACTTTCGTCTATTTGGAGAAGTAATCCGTAATCGCCAGTATGAAACGGTGTCCTCTGGATGAAGGTGGAGTGATTGGACCAATGATATCCATTCGCCACGCCTCAAATGGTCAGGATGCCACCATCAGATGTAGGAATTCGGATGGTTGGTGTTGAAATCTGCATGGACCTGACAAGCTTTACACTTTCTTGCATAGTCTATCGCATCTTCCACCATCGTAGTCCAGTAATAGCCCATCCGTCGAAGGCGGTCTTATAATTTTGGGCCAGGTTGATGGGCCCCACAAACGCTGTCGTGAGCTTCGCGTATAGCTTCTTTGGCTTCTGTATTTGACAAACACCAAAGTAGTAGTCCATCATAGGATCGCCGGTACATCATTTTTGTCTTAGTATCGTAGAAGAATCTGAGAGAACGTCTTCTAATAGAAGTGGAATCCTTCGGGTTTTTCGGCAAGATACCATAGACTGCGAAGTCGATAAATGGGAGCCTCCAATCCTGTGTCTTGTCAACCGTCAGGGCAGAATAGCTCTCAGTAAATTGGACGTTGTTCTTCGGACAGACAAATTTATGGCCTATTACATCAACCAAATGATGAGTATAATTTGGGACCGCTAGAGAAGCAGCCAGTCTTGCTAAGGTATCGGCTTCAATGTTCCGGAGTCTTGGAATATGTTCTATAAAGAATCCTTTCAGGGACGTAATGATAGCGATTGCTATTTGATGATAGGGGATCATGTCTTCATGGCGAACTTCATATGAACCCCGGATATGATTGATAATTAACTGTGAATTGCCATATGCTTCCAGGTACTCTATCTCCAGTTCTTTTGCAAGTCGGAGGTCGATAACCAAGGTGTTGTACTCGGCCACGTTGTTTGAACAAGGTTTCGTGAGAAATCAGTACCACTCCGACCCCAACGACGATATTGCCCTTGGGCCCGGTTCTTGAAGCACCATCGAAGAACATTCGCCAGACGGTATCATGGGAAGCCATGTTTGAATTGGCGACCTCGTCTAGGATCTCTTTATATATTCTGGTTGACTCCGAACCTGGATGGGCTGCTAAAAAGTCTGCCAGAGCTTGACATTTAACAGCCTTCTGTGGGACGAAGACCATGTGGTAAGTGGACAACAGTATCGCCCAGGTAGCAAGGCGAGAGCTGAGTGCACCCGACTTGGTCATGAGGACCCTTAGGGGGTTAACTCGTGATATGACGTGGTTGGTTTGTCCTGTAACATAGTGTCGCATCTTCTGGATAGCGAACACCAAAGCAAGACATTCCTTCTCCACGACGGTGTATCTATGCTCAGGTCTTATCATCATTCGGCTGAGATAATAGATAACATGTTCATGCCCTACATCATTGTTCTGTGCTAGTAGAGCGCCGAGGGAATGCTCCATCACTCGCACATAGAGCAGAAACAGTTTTCCAGCAACCGGGCCCACCAGGACTGGAGGATTCGACATATATTCTTTGATGTTATCGAAGGAACGTTGGCACTCTTCATCCCATACGAAGGAGACACCATTCTTCATGAGGTGGGTGAATGGTTGACATCGCCCAGAGAGGTTAGAGATAAACCTCCTGATATAGGCTAGCCTCCCTTGAAGGCCTCTGAGTTTTCGAAGATTTCTCGGGGGACCCATCTCCATGATTGCCTTCGTCTTCTCAGGGTCTATATGGATTCCCTGGGCAGTAATGGTAAAACCCAAGAATTTTCTGCTAGATACGCCAAAGAAGGATTTAGTGGGGTTCATCTTCAAGTTATGTGCTCGTATCAGGTCGAATACTGTCCTCAAATCGTGCAGATAATCTTTATTAGAGCGGCTTTTGACAGCGATGTCGTCGACGTAACACTCCATGGTCTTACGCAGGTGATCTCTGAAGATGACGCTCATAGCTCGTTGGTATGTGGCGTCGACATTCTTTAAACCAAAGGGCATGACTGTGTAGCAGTACACACCAATTGGCGTTCAGAATGATGTATGCTTTTCGTCGTCAGGAAACATCTTGATTTGGTTGTATCCTGAGAAGCCATCCATGAATGACATGCGTTCAAAGCTACATATGTTATCGATCATTATATCCGTAATTGAAAGAGGGAACTCATCCTTAGGACATACTTCGTTCAGATTTTGGAAGTCGATGCAAATTCGGATCTTCCCATTCTTCTTGAGTACCGGTACTATATTGACGACCCAGTCTGGATGTTGTTCCTCTCGGATGAAGCCGCTGGCTATCAGTTTGTTGACCTCAACTTCAATAGAATTCATGATGTCCGAGCGGAACCGTCGTTGCTGTTGCTTGACCGGCTTTGCGTTCGGATGAATATTGAGTTTATGGAGAGCAACCTCGGGGTTTAGCCCTGGCATGTCCTCATAGCTCTAAGAAAATACGTCAATATACTCTCTGACGAGTTGCAAAAGCGACTCCCGCTCTTCGTCTGTCAGGATTTTACTGACGAAGATTGGCTTTGGAGAGGATTCATCGCCGAGGTCAACTTGCATGACCTCATCTTCGGTAGGAGGATCTCTCTGTTCAAAATGCTTCTCCCACTACGCATCTAGCTGCTGAACCCAAGGCTCTAGCTCGAGGAGCTCGGGTACATCTTCGTCTTCTTCATAGACATCAACAAATGTCATATTGACAGACCAAACTTGCATGAATACGTCCCCGATGCTAGCATCCGAATCGAAAGTGGGTGATCCGGTTGAATGCGAATGCCATTCTCCTCATTCGAGCTCTCAGGATTTGTTGCGGGTGTAACATAGCCTAGACCACGTCTAGTTTTGTTGTAGTAATCCCGTAGTTTTCTAGCCGGGATCGGCAATTGCAAAGGTAATCGCCGGTCGGTGCCGTAATTCAAGCCTAGCGTAGTCTCCATATCATACCCCTGTTTCTGCATGAGGTACTTGGATCAGGAGCTATACAGATAAAGGGGCAGTCTCTCGGTGTCGTGTTCGAGATCAACTTCTTCTATCCTGAAGGGTTGTGGATTATTTTTTCGGCCGAAGATGATTGGATGATCCTCTCCTTCGACTATGAAGCAAGCGCCTTCCATGGGAGTGAGCTGGTTCGTGGTATAGACATTTGTCACTTGGGTGTATAAGTTGGTGCTTATAGCGTGTTCCATAGCATACATTATACAAAGCCTATTAAGCTTGAGGTAGTTCAAAGATAGCCCTTTATTGATAAAGTAAAGTATCTTTTCAGGTGGGATTACATCATTAGCAGAAGGAACATCAGTGTGGGCAATCACATACTTGGCTAGCTCTAATTCCTCTTCAGCCACCCCCTGTATTAATAAAGATTGGGAGGATGAACTGGACAGCTTAATCATCAGGGACTCCACTGGTGGTACTGAACGTGGAGTCGTTGGCGCACTAGCGACCCCCGGCTTAGCGCTTGGTGCTGGACGTGGAGTTGTTGGCTCGCTAGCAGTCCTCGACTTAGCGCTTGACTGTCGACTTGTCCTGGGAAGACGAACGTCATTGGCTTAACAGAAGGATTGATCTCTTCTGTTTGATGTTGGCCGGCTCTGGGCAGCCTGATTGTCAGTAGCTCTGTAGTGGGTCTCGACCCTTGGCCAGACCTTGGCAGTCGAATTGTCATCTGCTCCTTTTGTGCAGTGAGTACCGGAAGACTAGTTGCTTCTCTACGCATAGTGGCTGTAAGAGGTGCAGTCCTGCTTGGTTTGCGAGATTGGAGATAGTTTTTCAAGGGTTCTTCAGGCCCTGCAATGGCCTCCGTCTGCTCTTGAACATCCTCTTTGATCAGGTGCCTCTTTGATTTTCGTACAAGTAAGAATTCGAATAATAGGATTCGACCCCTTTAAAAGGATCGATGTCGGCAAATTCTGTCTTTACGAAACCGTGCTTGTCGATGTACTTGAAGCACTGGTGCAATGTGGAGGGCACGATCATATAATCATGTATCCACGGACGCCCAGGAGAATATTGTAGGAGGTGTCTGTATCGATGACATAGCAAGTTACTTCCGACTGAAGGTCGCCAATTTGGCACTTCAGGCAAATCTTCCCGATGGGATAGCTTCTCCCTGAATTGAAACCGCTGATGGCGGTGCTGGTAGGAGTCAGCCGATGCATAGGGATGCGTAGGAGGTGAAGCAAGCTCTTCGGAATAATGCTTATTGAAGAACCGGGATCAATGTGCATTCGATCCACCTTGATGTCGATGACGTATCCAGTATAATATAGAGGGCGATCGTGCAAGTTGGTCTTGATAAACATGTCCTGTGGAGTGAACACAATGTTGGACATTGCACCTGTACAAGCGCTGTCCTGCAGATTTGCCGGCAAGCTATCTCCTGTAAGCTTGACCTGAGCCAGATATGCGTCGGCAGGAGTGCTTTGCTCAGTGCGACGCGAACATCTTTTAAGAGTCTTAGGAGCTAATATAATGACAATTTGGCTGGTGTATTGGCCAATTGTGCCAAAATGTCAAAATTATAAGGCTTTTCCAGCCCCTGAGGTGCGTCTTTCCGGAGCGACTTATCAAAGCGGGTCTCCTTTGGCTTGGGCTTATCGGTCGGCGGAGGTTGAGAAGGTCCTGGGGTATCAGCAGTGGCCGGCTGACGTTCTTCAGCCGAGTTACCCGGCATGGGTTGAGTTTGTGCACCAGACAGGGTAATGACAGCTGTCGCTTCTTTGATGTCAGTCGAAATTGTGCGACATGACTTGACTTTCCTACCATTCTTCTTGCCAGTAGAGGGCGATGCTGGCTGGATTACTTCAGATACTAAGTCCGGGTGGACCCACATGACCTTCCCTCGTGATGTGGTGAGGGGTACCGGCCTAGCAGCCTGGTCTCGGGGAGGTGGAAGATTAGCGACCTCCATTTTTGCCCGGGGGATGAGTACTACGCCGTCTTGGGTCCTCGTCGGTAGGAAGCTGCCGAATTGGACTGACACCATGTTGGCAGCGACCGTCATCTCCTCGAAATTAATGGCCAGGGCCTTGGAGTCGATGAGGTTCTGGATGTACCACTTCAATTGGAAGCAGTCTTGTGTAGCATGGTGGACGTAGCGATGGTAGTGACAGTACTTGGGGCTCTCCATCTCTGTAGGTTGAGGTTCACGCCTTGGCGGAGAAGCTAAATTCTGTCTCCTTGTAAGAGCATGTCAAAGATGGGCTTGACATGACTATCCTCAAAGGAGTAAGCATCTGCAGCCACTGCTTCTCTGCCTGCTTTGGTTCAGGCTTCTGGGCTGTATCGGCCACCATAGCCTGTTTGCCCTTGTTGTCTCGATTGTTGGAGGAATTACCACCGTTGTTGTTGTTGGTGTTAGGGCGTTTGCCCTTGTCCTCTCCATCCGAGATGTGCAATCCCAGTTGACGAGCTTTCTTTAGCTTGGCTTCTGTACTAGTGGCACTGATGATGAAGGTCTTTCAGTCCTTAAATTGACTTTTGTCCATCCAGAGGCTGATTGTGGGGAGCAGCCTCTTTTGGCAAATTTTAATTAAGGAAGAGTCCGGGTTACCGGAGGACAACTTCATCGCGGTTTGGCAAAACTGCTCAATGTAGTTCCTTGTCAGCTCCTTCTCTCATTGGACAACATCCATGAGGGTTGACATTGTCACATCTTGTTCCACCTCATAGAACCTCTCCAGGAATGTATATTTGAAGCCGACGAAGGAATGGATGCAGTTGTCCGGCAAATTATGATACCAGTCGAATGCGACTCCCTACAATGCCCCAACGAACAATCGTGTAAGGATGGCATCGTTATGCGGCAGATGATCTGTTGTGACCTCAAAGTAGGTCACATATCGGCTTGCAGATGTCTTCCCGTCATAAGGGTTGATGTTGAATGGTTTGTATCGAGGAGGGAAGGGGACATCTCTCCATGCAGCGGGATACGGCTGTCGTATCCTGAGATCCTGAGAATTTTCTCGGGCGTGAAACATTGCCGAAGCTCCTGGACTTCTTTTCTCGCCTCCCTGGCCTCTTCTGCAGCAGTGGGAGCTGACATTCCGGGTGGATTGTCGCCCGGGGTTGGTGCGGTTGTGTTTGAGTTTGTATTGACGGCGGAACCCAAGTTTGTTTGGCCAGGCGTCCTTCCTTGGAGAGCCGGTAGAGCCGTCCTGATCTCGTTTACTGACTAAACCAAGGTATGAAGTATGGCCTCAAGATTATCGAGGTGCTGTTGATCACTAGGACCGTCTTGATCATTTTTAGTCATGAATACTGTTCTCACATGAGGAGTAGTAGAAGGAACTGTAGAAGACGTGCTCTCCGAATCATACCCCCGAATAGAGAAGTCGTCGGGGTATGTGGAAATATTCTCCTCCGGTTCGAACTCAGAGGAAGTGCCACCCTCTGTATAGGAGGTTGCCTCATCTTGGCACTTGTGGACGTCTTCAGGGACGTCAGAATCTGCTGTATCTGTTGGAGGGATTGCCTCCCCAGGTTGATCTTCTTGGAACATCGAATTGTTGTGGATGTTCCGGGGAGTGCTACCCCCAGCTTCGGCTACCCCCATGGGTGTAAATGACAAATCTATAAGTGTAGAAGATTTTGTCTTCGAGCGGGTGCCTTGATAAACTCCTCCTGTGGTGGTTGTAGACAACCGCTTGGATGAGAGTTTCTTAGCCACGCTAGTAGAGATGATCGGGCTGTAGACATTTACTTTCTTCCCTCCCTTCCGGTAAGAACTTTCCGGGCGAAATTGCAAGAGGCGAAAGGAAGCACCTCGTCTTTCGAGCTTTGTTCTAGGACCGGTCCTGGCTGCTGCAGTCGTTGGAAGACGGACTGCCGGTCCTCTTGTACTGCTGTCTTGTTGCAGCAGTAGTTGACAATGACTTGAGTGCAATGATGTCCATGGAAGGACTCTCTGTACACCAAGGTTTCTTTTCTTTCATTGTGCTTGTGAAAAATCACATCACGTAAGTCAAGTGTATTTCGAGCAACCTTTACACTCGTTTTGTGGGCCCGGGAGTCCCGAGCATACGAGTGTGTTGGTATCATGTTTGCTCCCTGACGTGGGGTTAGTAAAAGTACTTGTCCCTGATCATTGTTGGGAGACTCTTGAGAACCACCCTGTTTGTTGGCCGCCGGGGACTGGACACGGGTAGTTTTGTACAACTTTCTATCACAGGCCCGCGTAACAGTTAGCGGTACTCCATGATGGTCAGAAGTTGGGACAGCTGACTGAGCTCGACGAGCCCGTGCTGTCCTAGACTTCTTCGCTCTAGCACCCAAGGGCGCGTAGTAGAAAAAGTCCAAGCTATGCCGCACAGAGTCTGGAACATCTTCCTCGGAGCATATGAGGTCAGGACCGCACGAGAGGCGGTCGAAGACTGAACCCGAGCCACATAGGGCGGATGGTCTGCGGCTGGGATTGGATGCCGCATGAGCTATCTCCCTGCGGCTGGGCTTGGCGGTCGCATAAGCATGCTGCATAAGGCTGGGATAGTTGGCCACATGAGCGGTCTGCATGCGGCTGAGATTAGCGGCCGCATGAGCTTTCTATATGCGGCTGGAGCTCGTGGCCGCATGAGCCTTCTCCATGCGGCTGGAATTGGTAGCCGCATGAGTCTTCTCCATGCGGCTGAGATTGGTGGCTGTATGAGCCTTCATGCGACTGGCGCCCTTATGCGGCTTCTTCTTGGACCGCACAGAGTTCCCATTTGCTCCCGTAAGTCCAGCATCGTAGTGCTTTCCTTTGCCAGACTTGGGATAGCAGGGTCCTCTGCGGACTGAAGTGGGGCCTCATGTGAGTCTTCTCCGCCGTCTTGGGCAGCAGAGAACACTTCTTCTAGAGCTTGGAGAGGAGCAGCAGTTTTAGGCCTCCACTCCCTGCGGGCCTTCTTCGTGCTGGCTCGCTTCTGGACCGGGCTAGCGCTCCCATCAGAGAGCATCTCTTCAAACGCTTGCTGGTCGAAGCGAACAACCAGCATCTGTTGCGTGGAGCCGAGTTCGGCTGCGTCCGATTGCATCACCAACTTCTCAGCAGTGGAGAAGTTAGTCCCCAGCAGAGTCGCCATCGTGTTTGCCATTGATTATCAAAGAACAAAACAGTTTTATCGAAGGACTGAACTTTAATTCATAATTACAAACTCGCTTGTACAAAAAAAAGCCTAGGAACAAAACCTAGGAAAAGCAATCTAAGTACAATTATTTAATTTGGATTCTGGGGGTGACGGTAGAGGCTCGGGAAAGTGCTATCAACTCTGCCTTACTCTTTGGACGATCGAACGCAACCTCGGCTCCGGCGAAGAAATGCTCTCTCTGCTCGGATCTGTCTCTGTGTTTCTCTGTGTGTGTGCAAAAGGAAGAATCCCATGCTATTTATAGGAATTTGTGATAAATGGGATGTACAGCCACGTGGCCACATCCTTCTAACTGCTCCTTGAGAAGTGAACGGTTGGGGATTGGTTAAGATTAATCTTTATCTGTTTGTTGCAATAAATCTGGACAATTATGTTGGTTGAAATAAATCTGAACTGCTGTGATCTGTTGGTTGCAATAAATCCGAGTTGTTAAGACTTAGTCAACTTCTGCCACGTGTCCCAACTGCCACTATGTCGTGAGCCGCATGAAGGACTGTCCCTATGTCTGAGCCGCATGAGGGTGGCCTCATAACCGAGCCGCATGAGGGTGGCCTCATAACCGAGCCGCATGAGGGTGGCCTCATAACCGCATAAGCACTTTATGAACCGGGCCGCATGAAGACCCACCAAACAGAGCCTCATAAGCTCTTATGAACTGGGACGCATGAAGATCACACATGCGATCCGCATAAAGAACTTTCTTAGAATTGGTGAACTGTGCCAGCTATCATAAAGATTTTTTCATCTTTTTATGAGCATGTCGCGTCTCTTCTTTATGTCAGAGCCATCATTGCTGTCACTTTGTGTCAGAGCATTAATGGCCAGCTGTATAGGCCTATTTTGAATCGCATAGGGCCACGTGGTTCCTTCTGAGCCGCATAAAGCTTTCTGAGCCGCATGAAGCTCCGAGGGATTTTTGAGCCGCATGAGACCCCCCAAGTTCTGAGCCACATGGAGTTTCTGGGCCGCATAAGAATTTATTATTCTTTTCTATGCTTCTACAGAAAGCTCCGCACCCACCGACGTCTCCTGCATCCTGTAAGCAAACTGTGGGGTTATCAGTACATTGTTATGCACTGGTGGGGAGGCTAGCTCGCCCACAATGCTATCATTACCAAACATGTTCTATTTACTTTTGTGCACTGTCTATCATTCATTGTCTTTTTAATCTTGTCTTAGGATCTGTTTCATGGCATATTTCATAAGCTATCTCGTGTTGCCGAATTCAAGTGTTTGCATGGGAATACATGTACGACTTACCCATACTTACAGTCCGATCTTCCCTGTCCAAAGTAAACCAAGTTAGTCAACAATTAATATATAAAAACTTATCGTAATTCATGTAAACATTCAATGTCAAGGGCGTGTCCCTGTCTCAGGTCCTAGCGCGTCGTAGGCGTGTTTTCTAATTCATTTGCACGAAGTACTCTCGATCATTTGGTGTGTTACATTCAAGCCTGTTCAGAAGGCGCTTCATTCAGTTAACTTAGATTACTTTGTTTCAATGCAAGAACTTGCACGTGGATTGCCACCAGCAAAGTCCGCTTAATCTATATGCATCGGTCACTGGCATCACAAGCCATTTTGGACGTTCCCCTTTGGCATTCTCACCTATCATAGCGTGATGGCTGGTACACCTTGATAGTCTTTTAAAATACCTGACCTTACGTCTACTTGGAATGTCCGAGCCTACACCCAAGCAGCCCGTAAGACATGATTTCGCCTAGGCCGGCCACGATATCGTCGATCGTTGCCCTTGGAATCCCTTATTGCTCCTACCCTCCGTATACGAGTGGGTTGTCCGCGACCATTTCGTATTGTCTTATCATTTTAACTTAACGGCTTGTCCCTGAGCCGTAGGCTGTCTGCGAGCCATAATGCGTTATTGACCAGGTTGGTGGCGGCGTCCGTGCAGCACGGGTAGCGAGCCCCGATGCACGTCTCCGTCATACCTGTCGCTAACCATTCCTTTCTTTCTATCTTTTATTCATTCTTTCTTTTCTTTCTTTCACTTGTTTGTTCATTCATTGATTCATTCACATATTCATTCATTCATTCATTCATTCGTTGATTCATTCATTCACTTATTCGATCATTCATTCATTCATACATTATGCAACTCCCCGTACGGGAGTCGCCTTGGCGACCCATCGGTCCCGAAGTCTTCTAATGTTGCTATCCTCTACTCAGAACGATTATGTCGATAGTCTTCCCATTTCATTGTTGTAAACCATTCATTGCTTCATTGTTGAACGCAAAAAGAATTTGAAATATAAGCCTGTGCCTTAGCACGAGCGCGGAGTGCGGTACGAGAGTTCTCATATTTTCTAAGTTCTTTTCCATACTCTATACAAGCATACAAGATGGGATTATTCTCTTAGCTAGGTGTGGTGAGTCATTTATTAGCATGCGCGATGTTATCGCCTAGCGATTCTAGAAATAGTGTCCGTATTGTTATGTGTCTAGGCTAAGCAAAGACGGGTTCATCGGAGCCACCCACCTTAGCGATGTTCGCATCAGCCGAGCGATACTCCGAGCGCGCCTTTGAAAGTCTAAGTTTGGATTCATCCTTGATGGGCCAATGTAAGTATTGCATCGATTCTTCATCGGGTCAACGTAACTCTTCGAGTCGACGGCTTATTTGAGTCGTTGCACTTGCCGTTTGAATCGGCGTTCCACTAGGGCGGAGCGGATCATTACATGTATTGTGTTTAAGGGTATGATAAGAGTAAAGATATTTATTAATAGGTAATAAGGCAAATGATTAGCGTCATGGATATATATATATATATATATATATATATATATATATATATTTTATTTATATATATATATATATATATATATATATATATATATATATATATATATATATATATATATATATTGTTTTTTTGGTTTATATATATATATATATATATATATATATATATATATATATATATATATATATATATATATATATATATATATATATATATATATATATATATATATTATACAAAATGTCTTCCCCCCTTCCTCCCCCCAGATCCTCCAGCTCTGCCGCCCGCATGGCCTGTCCCCCCACCACCGTCTCCGTCGTTGAGCCGGCCGGAGGCCGCCGGGAGCCAGCCCCCTTCCCCCGCGCCGGGCCCCCTCAGGCGGAACGGCCGACGCCATCATCCCTATCTCCCCAGGCCGCGTCCCCTACGGCATCCTCCCTCTTCCCCTGCGTTTTCCCTTTCCATCCTCGGCGCCCCCCTCCCTAGAATGGTCGGAGGAGCAGCTGGCGCTCATCGGCAAGTGGTGGGTCCTTTCCCAGCCTCCCTCCGCTCGGCCTGCGGCCTCTCCGGCCGCGGCTCCACAGGCAGAGCACCGGCCCAGCCTCCGTAGATCGGGGCCGCCTCCTTATCCTCCGACTTCCCAGCCCGCGTCGGCTTCCCTCTCATTTGCCTTGGCCGGAGCTGTTGATCCCCCGGGCGCCCTTTCCTGTGCAGCCAGTCATCTTCCCGTGGATAGGAGGACAAGCCTGGTCCCTGGCGCTCGCCCCGAGGCCCCCATATCCCCATCCGTCTGTCCAGCTGGCTCTGCTCAGCTTTGGACCAGGCGCGGTCCCCGAGGGACTTAAACCGCCAGCAGGCTCTGATCACCTCGTTGACCGCGAGGGTGGGGTCCAGCCTTTTCTTGCTTTGGAGCAGGTCCCCCACAGCGCCTCTTCTTTGGCGCTCGCTGAGATGGAGGCCCCCTGCCAGCGGATTGCGCTCGTGGGTGGGGCCCTTCCCATTTCTTTTGGGGCACGCGCTGCAGATTGTGTTTCGGGTCAAGCGGAGCTGTCCCCCTCCCTTTGGCGCAATGTATGTGGCTCCTATGCCCCCTCCCCTTTGTGCAGAACACGTTGGCCCCGAAGTGGACCCCCCTCCCTTTTGCGCTGAGCCTTTCGGTTCTGCTGTGGGCCCTGCCTCTGCCCTGCGTCCTTTGGCGCCAGCCGCAGCCCAAGAGCGTATCCGCCCCTTGGCGCATGATGCTGGGAGTCAGCGTCCTTTGGCGCGAGCTCATTCCTGCGCTCTGTCTGACCCTGGCGATCTTCGCGGGTCTGCCCTACTGGCTATCTCCGGTCCGATTTGCTCCCCCGAGGGCGGGACCGACGCTCGCTCTTCTATCTCCGACCTGCCTGCTTCTGCTCGCCGTGCGCCCGCCTGTTCGCTGGCTCCTCATTCCGGCGCCACCCCCGTTGCTTCGGAGGGCCCCCCACCTGTAAGCCCCTGATTTTCAAAATTTTTTAACTAGTGTTAACTAATTATCAAATGTCATTATTAGTTTTAAAATAATTTAATATGATTTTAGGAATTTTCCAGAATTTTTAAATGAATTTTAATGAGTTTTAAATACAAAAAATATCTATATGTAATTTTCTAAATTGTTTAAATATTATTTTGTAATTTTTAGAAATGTTTTAATATAGTTTTGTAATAAGTAGAATTGTTTTTATATCAATTTGCAATTTTTAAAATTGTTTTAATGCGGTTTTGTAATTTTTATAATTATTTTTATAGCAGTTTGTAAATTATGAATTGTTTATGCAAATTATAATTTGTATTCAGTTAGGATTAGGACCTATTTGTAAATAACCTAAAACCTAAGGACCTAAGTGCTAAACTACCTACCCACCCCCGACGACTGCCCCGACTGCCCCGACGACCGACCGACGCTGCCCCCCGCCATTTCCGGCTGCCCCCGACCGACCTAAACCCTCTATTTAAACCCCCACAGCCCCCCCGACCTAGCTACCACCACCACGACGCACCACAGCCCCCAACCGCCCAGTTCTCCGACCTAAACCCTAGGTTCTAAACCCTAACTCCGGCGTACCCTAGCGCCGCCCCACCGTCCATCGTCGCCAGTCGCCACCACCACCATCACGTCCGCCTCGACGAGCCGCGTCCAACGCCACTGAAGCGCCACGTCGCCGACGTCTCCTCCGCCGTCCACAACCCTCGAAGCTCCCTCGACTCGCCGGACACGTACGTAGCAGTTTGCCTCTGTGTCTTGCTTGTGTCTCGACTTCACGTAGAAGACTCGCCTGGTCTCGACGAACCTAATGGTATGCTTGGACACGGCCAAGTCCATTCATGCGTGTCATAAACAACTCGGACACGTGGATACCTGTGTCCTGAACTGTCTGGACACAGGACGAAATTTATATATTTTTTTAATATAATCTAACCTAATCAGAATATAACTAACCTAATCCTATCTCTAACATAGCGGGCCAACTGGCCCACTGGCCAGCGCGTAATCAATAAAACCCCCCCGGCTCTGTTAGCCTGGGTTCGAGCCCTGGCTGCTTTTCCTTTCCCTTTTCTTTTTCTTTTCCTTTTTCTTTTTCCTTTTCTATTATATATATATATATTTATATATATATGTATATACATATATTTGTATGTATATATGTATTATTCTATATACTATATTTATATATATATATATATATATATATATATATATATATATATATATATATATATATATATATATATATATATATATTTGCTGTTTTTATATATATATATATTTATACTTCATTATTTATATATATATATATATATATATATATATATATATATATATATATATATATGTATTATGTATACATATATATTTATGTATATATATATATATATATATATATATATATATATATATATATATATATATATATATATATATATATATATATATATATATATATATTCTTGTGTATATATATTATTATATATATACTATTATATGTATATGTATACATTAATTTTGTATATATATATATATATATATATATATATATAATATATAGATATATATATATATATATATATATATATATATATCTATATATATATATATATATATATATATATATATATATATATATATATATATTATATAGATAAGTATTTTCTTATATGTATGTATATATACATATATTTGTATATATATATAATATATAGTTGAGCATTTTCCTATATATATAAATATCCCTATATTTATATATATATATATATATATATATATATATATATATATATTATTTCCTATATGTATTTTACTTAGCTTAGTACAAATTATCTTTATAAGATAATATTCATACCTTTATAGTCACTATGTTAAATTTTGCCTTATTAAAATAATAATATTATTTTGACTATTTTTAAATTGTATTTTTATTGTATTTAAATTGCTGCAACCATTTGGTGTCCAAGCCTAGCATGGGTATTTGGGCTCAAATGTGTTTTCACACATTCAAGACCTGTTCAAGTCATATTGGACTTGATTCATGGCCTTGGGTCCTGTATTTGAACTTTGGTTCAAATTATATACATGGACAAAATACGCAGATAATTAATTATTGTTTGCATTGCTGTTTTTGATTTTCTAAAAATACTTAAAGTATTGCTAAAATTATGAAAAAATAGTTTTTAGATACTATGTTAAGTTGGCTAATTTAGTATAATTTTTGTAGTATTTAATTTACTGTTTTGCCCCTAGTTTGGCATATGAAACCAAAACTTATTTTCTATATACTTAGGAAAACTGATTTTTATAAAATATTTGTACTAGTTAATAAATTCCAAAAAAATTATAATAAATTTTTATGATTAACAAGGATCACTTTAGTACTTTACTTTAAGAAAAACTAGGCTTTTTGCCTATCTCTAAAAATTGTTAGAACACAATGATCTTTTGATTTATTTATTGATTAATTACGACTTGTAGCTTTTTTGTGTTATTTGGAGTTTTAGTCGTGTTGAACCCCATCCCTCACTAGTGTAAAGACCCTAGAAAGTTAGTTAACATAGTGTGTCACCCCACATTGGTCTCCTATGCCAAGTCATCGTTTTGGCTAGGTACCCAATCACAAGTCGTGTCGCACCAATTAGTGTCCTAGTGTTTTAGCTTAGTATAAAAGCTAAGTTATTGCATTTACTTCTACAGTGACGAGTTACCAGGCATCCATAGCACATTTATCGCAGCTTGTTTTACTTTGCTAGAGGCAAGTACTTTCTACAAACTTTACATATTGTCACATAAATGAACTACAAACCCCACCATGTTAAATGCTGATCCTTGGGGTAGCAAGTTAAAACATCACATGTTGTACTTTCCATTACTACCATGCTTAGACAGTTTCTTTGTATCTCTCACATGATTAGAGTATGGGTTATGGGAAAAACTGATAGTAGAGTACGTGATCATGCCCCCCCTATATAGTACCGAGCAAAGTTTCATTTTATATGTTACGGCGCCGTAGGCCTTACTTACCAAGACAGATTTGTGCGTATGTACAACTCTCGCCCTATCACTTGTACGGAAGTACATTTTATTATGTGCCACAGCACATTGTATACCTATTGACCGATCACGTACCTGCTACAGTTTTAAACATTACATATACATCTGTCTTTATGACATATGTATCCTTGCCATGATAGATTGTGTGATGCCATGTTTCCAGTTATTTCTTCTATGTTCACTGCCATGTTTCATATGCTAGTTTGCTAGAAAACAGTACTTGCTCCCGTCCTGACAGGATAACGTTGTAGGTATACTTACTGAGGAGGAGTTACTCTGCGACTCATACTATGGAGTTACTGCCGAGGACCCGGCTCTGCTTTACGAGGATGTTCCTGCGATGAGACTCGTCTAGTTTGCTTAGCTACTTGGGATACTTAGTGTAGTCATGTATTAGACTACGTATTTTGTAACTGGACATGTATCCAGTTTTACATTTCAGACTTGTACTTTGGACTTATTTCTATATATGAGCCGACTTTTGTGTTTGGAGCATTTATGATTCTTCTTCACTTATAGAATTGTTAGCACATTTAGTCTTATCTTGTTATCTCTAGAACAGCTTACTGCGCTTTATCTTAAGCGTAGGCTGGACATGGCTCGGCCCGGCCCAACAATTTGGGTAACGGGTCGTGACATGTTTTTTGGCGGCCCATGCAGGTCCTGACTAAACTGTTTGGTTACGTTATTGTACCAAACATGCCTGCAATTAGGAACTTAAGGTAATTAGACAACATTAAGAAAGACGCTTAGAACACCTAGAGGAATGCTAGGATTGCAACATAGGAAATACATCACATGTTTGCTATTATAATTAGATTTTCTTGCATATGATTGCTTGCTTTAAACAAATCCTTATAAGTCTTTTTATGTGTAATTTAGATGGTGCTTACCCGTTCATCCCAGTACGTTACCCCCGAGAATGGGGCCCTCCATATCCAGTCAGCTGACCAGTTGACCGATACACCTCCACCTACCACTTTCCCCCATTCCACAGATCCACAGACCCAGATACCACCTTCCACATCCCAGGCCCGGCAGGACCCGATACTTCCACCACCCCCTATCACTATACCCACCCAGGCTTCCGTCACATTCGACGGGACCCAGCTGCTCACACTGATCCAGGGGTTCCTAATAACCCATCAGGAGCAGACTACCCTACTCCGCCAGAGCATGGAGCGTTCTGAGGGACGTCCCGTGGTCCCACCACATGTAGAGCCACGGCAGAGAGCGGGGACGGTCAAGGACTTCATGGGTCTGAATCCCAAGGAGTTCCCAGGGACTTAGGGCATAGTAGTAGCTGATGACTGGCTAGATTCTGTAGAGAGGAAGCTTCTGGGAGTTAGGATGCCAGATGACCTTCAGGTCGAGGCAGCAGAATTTCTGCTGATAGACTTAGCCGGAGTCTGGTTCAGGAATGAGCCGTTGTTCGCGAGAGGTAGAGCCACCTGGGACCAGTTCAAGACCCAGTTCAAGAAGAAGTTCTTCTCGACCACTGCTAGAGTAGCCATGGGGCTACGATTCCAGAACATCCAGCAGGGGAACCGTTCTGTTAATGACTATGCGGGAGAGTTTAGTCGCCTGAGCCGTTTTGCTCCTAGTCTGGTTGCTGATCCAGAGGAGATGACCCGTAGGTTTTGCCACGGTCTAGTTCCAGACATTGGCATTCTTATAGTGGCAAACGGTATGACTGACTACTACCAGAGCCTAGAGTTAGCCCGGAGCATTGAGGAGCGTCTTCTGTCTAGCAAGAGGTCGACTCCTGTACATCATGAGGGACCGTCCAAGCGTCAGGCTTTCCAGCAGAGAGCACCGACGCCACCCCAGCAGACTTACCATCCCCCTATATCACATCACCCAACCCAGCCAGTTAGAGCCCCGAGACCCCGACAGCAGCAGCAGCAGAAGGGAGCTATATGTTCTTTCTGCGGAAGACCAGGGCATGAATTCGTCGTCTGCAGGAAGAGGTTAGGGCAGTGTTTAGCTTGTGGGTCTGCCATCCATCAGATTCGGGACTGCCCCGTAGCCAAGGGACCCCAGGGGAAGACTTATAGCCTAGTCCTTGAGCCGGAGCCGGAACAGGTTTCGGGAGGTTAGTTTTGATCGTAGCCTTAGTCATTTGTTGCATTGCTTGCTATGTTAGAATATTGTAGGGTCTTCAATCCTTGTGAATTTCGAGGACGAAATTTTTCAAGGAGGGAAGACTTGTAAGCCCCTGATTTTCAAAATTTTTTAACTAGTGTTAACTAATTATCAAATGTCATTATTAGTTTTAAAATAATATAATATAATTTTAGGAATTTTCCAAAATTTTTAAATGAATTTTAATGAGTTTTTAAATACAAAAAATATCTATATGTAATTTTCTAAATTGTTTAAATATTATTTTGTAATTTTTAGAAATGTTTTAATATAGTTTTATAATAAGTAGAATTGTTTTATATCAATTTGCAATTTTTAAAATTGTTTTAATGTGGTTTTGTAATTTTTACAATTGTTTTTATAGCATTTGCAAATTATGAATTGTTTATGCAAATTATAATTTGCATTCAGTTAGGATTAGGACCTATTTGTAAATAACCTAAACCTAAGGACCTAAGTGCTAAACTACCTACCCACCCCCGACGACTGCCCCGACTGCCCCGACGACCGACGACTGCCCTCCGCCATTTCCGGCTGCCCCCGACCGACCTAAACCCTCTATTTAAACCCCCACAGCCCCCCCGACCTAGCTACCACCACCACGACGCACCACAGCCCCCAACCGCCCAGTTCTCCGACCTAAACCCTAGGTTCTAACCCTAACTCTGGCGTACCCTAGCGCCGCCCCACCGTCCATCGTCGCCAGTCGCCACCACCACCATCACGTCCGCCTCGACGAGCCGCGTCCAGCGCCACTGAAGCGCCACGTCGCCGACGTCTCCGCCCCGTCCACAACCCTCGAAGCTCCCTCGACTCGCCGGACACGTACGTAGCAGTTTGCCTCTATGTCTTGCTTGTGTCTCGACTTCACGTAGAAGACTCGCCTGGTCCCGACGAACCTAATGGTAAGCTTGGACACGGCCAAGTCCATTCGTGCATGTCATAAACAACTAGACACGTGGATACCTGTGTCCTGAACTGTCTGGACACAGGACGAATTATATTTTTTTTTATATATAATCTAACCTAATCAGAATATAACTAACCTAATCCTATCTCTAACATAGCGGGCCAACTGGCCCACTGGCCAGCGCGTATCAATAAACCCCCCCCCCCCCCCCGCTCTGTTAGCCTGGGTTCGAGCCCTGGCTGCTTTTCCTTTCCCTTTCTTTTTCTTTTCCTTTTTCTTTTTTCCTTTTCTATTATATATATATATATTATATATATATTATATATATATATATATATTATTATATATATATATTATATACAATATTTGTATGTATATATGTATTATTATATATACTATATTTAATATATATATATATATAATATAATATTATAATATATATATATATATTTTTATATATATATATTATAGATATATATATATATAATATATATATATATTATATATATAAATATATATATATATAATATATATATATTTGCTGTTTTTATATATAATATTATACTTCATTATTTTATATATATATGTATTATATACAATATATTTATGTATATTATAATATATTTTCTTGTGTATATATATTATTATAATAACTATTATATGTATATGTATACATTAATTTTTATATATATATATTATATATAAGTATTTTCTTATATGTGTATAATACATATATTTGTATATATATATAATATAGTTGAGCATTTTCCTATATATATAAATATCCCTATATTTATATATATATATATATTATTCCTATATGTATTTTACTTAGCTTAGTACAAATTATCTTTATAAGATAATATTCATACCTTTAGTCACTATGTTAAATTTTGCCTTTTTAAAATAATAATATTATTTGACTATTTTAAATTGTATTTTTATTGTATTTAAATTGCTGCAAACCATTTGGTGTCCAAGCCTAGCATGGGATTTGGGCTCAAATGTGTTTTCACACATTCAAGACCTGTTCAAGTCATATTGGACTTGATTCATGGACTTGGGTCCTGTATTTGAACTTTGGTTCAAATTATATACATGGACAAAATACGCAGATAATTAATTATTGTTTGCATTGCTGTTTTGATTTTCTAAAAATACTTAAAGTATTGCTAAAATTATGAAAAATAGTTTTTAGATACTATGTTAAGTTGGCTAATTTAGTATAATTTTTGTAGTATTTAATTTACTGTTTTGCCCCTAGTTTGGCATATGAACCAAAACTCATTTTCTGTATACTTAGGAAAACTGATTTTTATAAAATATTTACTGGTTATAAATTCCAGAAAATTATAATAAATTTCTATGATTAACAAGGATCAGTTTAGTACTTTACTTTAAGAAAAACTAGGCTTTTTCCTATCTCTAAAAATTGTTAGAACACAATGATCTTTTGATTTATTTATTGATTAATTACGACTTGTAGCTTTTTTGTATTTGGGAGTTTTAGTCGTGTTGAACCCCATCCCTCACTAGTGTAAAGACCCTAGAAAGTTAGTTAACATAGTGTGTCACCCCACATTGGTCTCCTATGCCAAGTCATCGTTTTGGCTAGGTACCCAATCACAAGTCGTGTCGCACCAATTAGTGTCCTAGTGTTTTAGCTTAGTATAAAGCTAATTATTGCATTTACTTCTACAGTGACGAGTTACCAGGCATCCATAGCACATTTATCGCAGCTTGTTTTACTTTGCTAGAGGCAAGTACTTTCTACAAACTTTACATATTGTCACATAAATGAACTACAAACCCCACCATGTTAAATGCTGATCCTTGGGTAGCAAGTTAAACATCACATGTTGTACTTTCCATTACCACCATGCTTAGACAGTTTCTTTGTATCTCTCACATGATTAGAGTATGGGTTATGGGAAAAACTGATAGTAGAGTACGTGATCATGTCCCCCCTATATAGTACCAGCAAAGTTTTATTTTATATGTTACGGCGCCGTAGGCCTTACTTACCAAGGCAGATTTGTGCGTATGTACAACTCTCGCCCTATCACTTGTACGGAAGTACATTTATTATGTGCCACAGCATATTGTATACCTATTGACCGATCACGTACCTGCTACAGTTTTAAACATTACATATACATCTGTCTTTATGACATATGTATCCTTGCCATGATATATTGTGTGATGCCATGTTTCCAGTTATTTCTTCTATGTTCACTGCCATGTTTCATATGCTAGTTTGCTAGAAAACTACTTGCTCCCGTCCTGACAGGATAACGTTGTAGGTATACTTACTGAGGAGGAGTTACTCTGCGACTCATACTATGGAGTTACTGCCGAGGACCCGGCTCTGCTTTACGAGGATGTTCCTGCGGGAGACTCGTCTAGTTTACTTAGCTACTTGGGATACTTAGTGTAGTCATGTATTAGACTACGTATTTTGTAACTGGACATGTATCCAGTTTTATATTTCAGACTTGTACTTTGGACTTATTTCTATATATGAGCCGACTTTTGTGTTTGGAGCATTTATGATTCTTCTTCACTTATAGAATTGTTAGCACATTTAGTCTTATCTTGTTATCTCTAGAACAGCCTACTGCACTTTATCTTAAGCGTAGGCTGGACATGGCTCGGCCCGGCCCAACAATTTGGGTAACGGGTCGTGACACCACCCTCCTCCTCGGCGCAGTGCTTTGCGACATCCTCATCCCGCTCTCTCCTTTAGCTGCCAGGAGGCAGGACCCTCGAGGCGGGTCCCCCATCGGCGCTTCCCTCCAGCGACCCTCCGGGATCTTCTCCGGCGTTTCCTGCCGCCCCCTCCTGGCGATTCCCTCTGTCACCCCCGGGGATCCGGGACGTCCCCATCCAGGCTCCGGCCAAGGCTACCGGAGTGGTCCTCCCTCTGTCCACCCCTGGTGACCCCTTCCTCCCGGCCTTTCCCGGTGCTACCACCCCCCTCCGTGCCCCCTCTTACGTCGCGGTACTGCGGCCAGATCGAGGGCAGTTTCCTCCTTCGTCGGCGGTGGAGATTCTTCTCCCGGACATAGAGTTCCTGCAACCTTCGGACGGAGATCCCATCCGAATCCCCTTCGCTGCGTCAGAAATCTCTTCCCTATCCTCCTCATTCTCCAAGACGTTTGTGCTCAATTCGGATCCGGATGTCCAAAAATCATCACAGCCTCGAAACAGTCGCCAAGTGGGGCCTCTCCGCTGCCTACAGAGTCACTCCGCTCGATCCCAAACATATGCTCCTACACCTCTCTTCTGATCTGGACTATGCTATAGTCCGAGCCAAGGGCACCACCAGAATTGGCACGCAGATTGCTAAAGTAGTCAAATGGTCCCCCATTTTCAACACAAAAATTTACTCAACAATCATATCAACATGGATCACTCTACCCAACCTCCCCCTGGTCTGCTTCCATGCAGCTGCCCTCAAACGGATTGCCAGTTCCTTTGGGACCTTGGTGGCCATCGCAGAAGAAACCCGCAACCTCTCCAAGTGCAATTACGCGAAGATATGCGTAGAGGTAGACCTCCAGTATGACCTCCCAAAACTCATTGAGATCGAGCTCGGAGACCACACTCACAGCCAACCGCTGGTTTATGACAATAACATAATATTTTGCAAACACTGCCAGATGAGTGGCCACCTAATGCAGCACTGCTTCCGAGCACACCCTGAACTAAAGAAGACTACCACGCACCCCACGCACGACAACCGCCCAAAAGAACCCGCCAAAAACACCCATAACTCAAATCCCGACCACCCTCCTCAGATTGACGGTCCAACTCGCCCGACGATCGCCATGACCAGCTCCGCTATTGTCCCCTTCACTCCATCCGACTTCTCCCTCCACAATCCATTCGAACTCCTCTCAGACCTCGATGCTGACGATGCCCACAATGACTCTAGCGAGTCCCCCATCTCCCCTGGCCTGCAAAATTCCCCCAAGAATAGTGGTCCCACACAAGTCAGGCACTGACATCGCTCTCTTCACCCAACCCTCCAACTCTCCTGTAATCACCGCATCACATCACATCCTCTGAGGACTCTCATTCCACCCAACCAACCTCCAACCGATCTCAACAGCCTGGACAAGACTTGCTGGTGAGACACTCTGAGCAATACAAGGCCCGTCCCCCGGCACTGATCCCAAACGTCCCGCATCCGAGCCATCCCTCCCTCCGGCTGATTCAGAACACCATCATAATCCTCCCACTCAATATAAGGACGATCAAGCCAGCTTCAACCCAGTCTTAACTGGCAGATTTTGGCAAGCCAAGGAAGCGGGCTTCTGGACTATAACAACCCCTTATGTGCTCTGGAAGAATACGACAACGATCCAGATATCCTCCTCACAGATGTCGATGGTATACGAACCGGGTCGAAGAAGCAACGGATCCACCATCACATCCACCAAAATCCTCTTCCAAGAAGAACAAAAACAAACAAAAGCAGATGACGGCGAGGACAACTAGGTCCGCCATGAAGCTCAGTCACCCCCATCCCACTCCCTCATCCAATGCTTAACATCATCTCCTGGAATGCGAGGGGGCTTGGCAACAAACCAACAATGAACAGAATCCTCAGCCTCAAGAAACAAATCGCATAGACCTCTTAATCATTATTGAACCTAAAATTCCTCAAAAAAGACTCAAAGACACTCAACTCAAGTTAGGTTTCCCTCAAGCCATCGCCGGATGCAATGACATCTGGATTCTACTAGCGCAAGATTTCAAATTTAGCATCATCCAAGACTCACCTCAGGCTCTATCTTGCTGGATTGATCACCCGGCCCTCAAGTCCCGTTCTGTCCTCTCCACCGTACACGGCAGTTGCGACATCCCAGAACGCAGAGCGCTTTGGGCTGATCTTTTGGAGATCAGTCCCAAGGTCTTCCGTGGTTCTGCATAGAAGACTTCAACACGGTATCCTGCAGAGGAGAAGTCCGACGGCCTCTCCTCCCCAGCCAGCAATGGACGACTTCAACAACTTCATATTTCAAGGGAACCTCACCCCCATCCCCTTCCACGGCAGCACATTCACCTGGTGCAACATGCAGGAGGGACATCGGCGATAGTACTCCCGATTAGATCGGGCGATGACCAATGATTGCTGGTCCGACATGGGCCTGATCACTAACCTCTCTCATCTTAACTCTACTGAATTGGATCATTCCCCTCTTCTCGTCTAGATTAGCAACAATCACTACGGCAACAAAAAAACTTTTCGCTTCCTAGACTTTTGGCGTCATCACCCTCAATTTCAGAACGTCGTAGCTTCCGCTTGGAATTTCGTCTCGGATATCGACCCGCTAGTCCGGATGGCAGCTAAGCTTAAAGCCACTCGTAAGGCTCTCTCTCATGGAGTAAAGAGGCCTTCGGAGACATCTTCCAGGCTATTAAGGAGGCGGAAGACGACGTCACCCGTGCTGAGATCGCGTTCGCCACTAACATTCACCGGAGGCCCGCGGCTCGCTTAACCTCGCTAGAGCTCTTCTCAAATCCAGGCTGAGAGTGGAGACCAAATTCTGGAGACAGAAAGCCAGGTTGACCTGGGATACTGACGGAGACCGGAATACCAGTTTCTTTCATGCGTGCGTCAAAGGCCGCAGGAACAAACTTCAATTATACCGAATTCTTGACGACAATGGCACCCTGGTGGACGACCAAGCAGGCATTCAGGCTGCGCTGTGCACTTCTTCTCTAACCTTTTCACCAAAGAGCGGTCGTCAAAGACGAGGAACTATTGTCCGTTATCCCTTCCCTCATTAGCGACCAGGAGAACGAGACCCTGCTAGCCACCACTTCGGAGGAGGAGGTCAAAGCGGCTGTTTGGTTCATCAACGAGAACAGTGCTCTGGGGTCGGATGGTTTCAATGGGGTTTTCTTCAGAACTTGCTGGAACATCCTCAAAACAGACTTAGTTGAAGCCACTATAGCCTTTCTACAAGGGGCCAGATATCCCAATTCGATTTCCTGCGCCAACATTCCTTATCCCAAAGAAGATAACCCTGAAACCTTCAAAGACTTCCGTCCGATCAGCCTCTGTACCTTCACCAACAAGATTATATTAAGATCGTCGCCACCCGGATGACCGATCTTTTTTCCAAGATCATTTTCGAAGAGCAAAGCGGGTTTGTCAAAGGCCGCAACATTACTGACAACATCCTCTGGCCCAAGAGATCACCTGTATGAAGTTTCCGTCCAGGGGAGGGAACGTGGCCATCAAACTCGACATGGAAAAGGCGTACGACCGCCTCGACTGGCAATTCATGATCTGGGTTTTTAGGGCTTTTGGCTTCTCCGAACCGTGGATTGACAACGTTTTCAGATCCATCAACAATGCGTGGTTTTCTACCGTCATCAACGGCCAGGCTGCGAGCTTCTTTCGATCCACTCACGGGGTTAGATAGGGGGACCCCCTCTCTTCCACCATTTTTATCATTACGACAGAAGCTCTCAGCAGAAGCCTCAAGCACATGCCCAGTTTGCCCGGCTTCAATCACTTCCACACCACTACCGGCTGCCCACTTATCACTCACCTGGCCTACGCAGATGATATCCTTATCTTATCCTCTGGAGACAGCGGATCAATCGAGGTCGTCTTGAGTACCATCGACAGAAACACCACTTACTCTAGACAGCGCGTCAACATCAGCAAGAGTGTCATCTACACCCATCACAAAGCAGACAGAACTCGCTCAACCATGCTCTCCAACATGACCTCTTTCGGTACGGGCCTACCCACCCTTCCTTTACATCGGGTGTCCATTAGTATACGGCAAGTCCAACTCGGGGATCTATGAACACCTAGTAGACAAGATCCGCAAACTCATCGTGTCACGACCCGCACCCGCTTTTCGGATACGAAACATGTCCAAGCCCAGCCAACGCTGCAGTGTCGACGGTAGAACGCTGTCTATACTCACAAGTCACTGAATCTATAATCACGGGAAATCTAGATCTCATCCACAGAATAATTAAGACACAAACAAGATCAGTGAATATCCATGAAACTAAGCAAAATGAATATAAACTGAATGTATCAAAAATCAATGTCACGTCCGGTGGACACAAATCTACTACCAGTAGACGGATAAATAGAGACATACAAGAAATAAATGACTGAGTACAAACTGCTAATCAAGACGACCTCCAATGCAAGCACTGCGATATGATGCTACTCAAATCCACTCGTCGGTCCTGTCTCAAGCTCGGCTAACCTGAAGAGATCATCAGGTCCTCAGAGGACTAGCAAGATACATAATATACATGCCTATCTAGCAGTTTTATCATGCGCAAGAAATAATCAAGAAAGAACAAGAACAAGACCAATGACCACGAACACTAACATGAACACGAACACTAGAACAACTACGCATACATGAACTGCCGGATGAACGAAACACGAGATCAATGGAAGAAATCAAACCCTCGTCCCGAGTGTGGACTCTCTGGTTTGAACTAAGCACTAACCCTCGTCCCGAGTGTGGACTCTCTGGCTAGCTCACGGCAAGACACCCTCGTCCCGTGTGTGGACTCTCTGGTGTAATGGTCAACCCTCGTCCCGAGTGTGGACTCTCTGGTTTACCAATGATCACGACAAACACCCTCGTCCCGTGTGTGGACTCTCTGGTACACCAAACAACCCTCGTCCCGAGTGTGGACTCTTTGGTTGTGTACAACGAAAATCAAGGCTATGGCAGTTCACTACACGTACTAGTTCTATGACACGACTCAAGCAAGGTACTGACGAGAAACTCCAAATATGAAACACAAGGCCAAAACATGAATATGGCTATAAACAAATAAAACAACTACACTGAAAATGACACGAAAACACATGTCCATATATGATCCAAGACAGTAAAATGAAAAGAACTGCATGTAAGTAAAACTGTAGAGGAAGGCAAGGTATACTTGCCTGGGGACCTGCGCTGCTGGCACGGTTCAAATGCTGAGTCAAAAACCCAATAACCTGTTTATAAGTTTACCATGTCAACACATAAATTGAAATCAAGAAATAACATATCTATTTGGTCTTCCTCCTGTACTTGTACATGACTGGTAGGTATTACATATAGATAGGTCATCACATCACTGTGTCTAATTAATACCTGGCTATTGCAGACAGCCCTCTCCTAGTCCATGGCAGTATCGAATTTCTGGTACACGGTGTGTTGATACTCTGACCCTAAGATGGATATATCTAACCATTCCAGGATAGGATAACAGATGTAATTCCCTGTCTTAGATGATGTCTTCTATACACGAGAAAACCTCTTCGAACCCTCATAGGCTCTACCACTAGGGCTGCTCTTAACTACCCTCGATTACAGGACAGTTTTACTTTGTATTATCCTTAATGGGTACATTTGTGCAATTGTAAGATACATAACTATCGTATCATTGCAATCAAGTCTAAGATATGCAATGTATATCAAGGCGTAGCTCGATCAGTCTACCTAAAGTCCGACTCCTTGCTGGGTAAGACTGATACACACTTAGTACCCCTGGTATACACCCTGTACACTGCAAACCAATATCGCTATGAGTGGTATACTCCCACATTATATAGGATACATCCCTATATGTATCATTACCATCACATTCCTGTCACAATGGATATATATATATATATATATATGTAATCTCTGTTTGCAGACATCAATATGTAGTACTGGGACAATTGGACAGTTTTTCCTAAAAACGAAAACTGAATACTTGATCAGTCTACCCCTATGCGTCACCTAGGTATCAGAGTTGCCAACCTAACAGAGCTCGATCAGTCTCAAAATAGAGATGAAGAATAAGAACAACATCAGTAGTAGTAACATATAGTGCCGGGTTGGTCTAAGGTGCCAGGTTAAGGTTCTGGTCCGAAGGGATGTGGGTTATAGGAGGGATTTAATGTGATGCATGTAGGACTGTCTAATGCAAACCTGAGAATGCACATTCAGTCCAACCAATTGAACTTAAAACAAAACGACGGATAGCTACTCGATATCTGGAATAGGGAAATGCCTAAACATTATGGTGTGCATCAGTAGTGCAAGGATTAAGTTAAATTGGTATTATGATAAATAATGGGCTGCCATAGAGAATTTGACTGATACAGATGAATAAATCACTGAAAGGAAATGGACAGGTTAGGTATCTAAATATAATTGGGTTGAATTAGTTCAAAAGCTGGTCTAGCATAAAGATAATGTACTCCACCTCTCATACACCAATTGTCGATAAGATGCATATATATTCTCCTCATCTATTCTAATCCTGTACTCTGTACAGACCCAACCCAACCTTCAACGTACTCTATCTCATATGTCAGATGCTTCCTATTTGTGCCTAAGGTTCATACAAGGATGGGAACTGAGGTAATACTTGATAAGGTTGTTTATAGACTGAAGTTATAACATTGATGTCGCCCGATTCAATTTCATAATTTCTAATTCACACTTTCCAGTCCCCAGATGAAGTAGGTACAGGAAGTAGGTTGGCATCAATCCTTTCCTGGTCTAGTACAATATCCACATTCCATTTGTATTCATCCAAAACTCATGGATGAGTTTGGTGATAAAGAAAACTATTGAGAGATACCAAGAAGATGACAGAACAAATAATATGTGAAGACTAGGCTGGAATCTTCTCATGCATATGCTTCTGATTGTACTTATCTACTGTAAGGATAACTAGAATATTTCATTAGGTCTTTCCAGGCAGGAAATGCAAGAGAACCTGGTAAGCCCAGCCACAAACAAAAACATCTGCAGCTAACAAGACATTGCTAAAGGCCCAAGGAAAGAAGTGCCCTACGAAACACTCAGACTCTACAGGTTTGCAGTGGTAAAAATGAGAGTGCTCTACCCAAAATCTTATGCGCTTACAGTCTATTAATTCTCGAAATCCTAAGTTGGAATTCGGTTGCAGAACAACAGACTGGACCATGACTTCCCAACTTTCACCTGTGCATCAAGATTACCGGAAATTGGAACATGAAGTACAGGATTGATTTATAGTACCTAATCTAAGTTAATCTAGACAGATAAAAGGATGGGGAGGTACCTATTCCTCCTATCCCGGTTTACCCATTGTACTCTGTGCATCATATACTCCTGTAAGTACCTTTACATACTGTGGCCTTATTGGCAGGTTTCACTTTTGCTTATTGCATAGTTGTCTTAGGATCTGTGCCAATGTCTATAGGCCTGCAAGTAGTCCCATCTGCATGCCTATGTATCTGATACCGACTTATGTCTACCAGTCCCTCCTTTTATGGTTACCATGTATGGGAACACGAGGACAGTAGCCACTTGGGTGATCTCTGGTTTGGGGTTGTACTCAGGAAATACCACAAACACCTATTCCTCTATTCAAACGTGATGAAGTTTAACCTAAATTGAAGGATTCAAAAGACTTGTGTGAGAAAAGAGTTACCTGCTATGACAATTCCACTGCTCTATTCTTGAGTCTTCCTGACGGCAGGCTTCTCGAACTGGGGAGGGGGAGTTTTAGGGTTTAAAGAGGAGTCAAGAGCATCAATAAGCAAACATATATATAGGTGATTAACAGGAAGAGTTGATCAGAGGCAATCCCGATTTGAATTTGCTTTGGTTTGATCCTGATACGATGGAGGATTGGAGGAAATCTTCTATCGAGTTGCTGAGAGTATTTTGAATCCCATTTGAATTCAAACAGGCCAAGGGCTTGGTTTAAAAGTCAGTTGAGAGTTTAAATCTCAACTTTATTCTTTTAGGTCCTACCAATTTCTTTTTATTGCCAATTGGTCCTCATATAGTATATAAATAAAACCAATATAACACATAACCATGTACGTGACAAATAATTGTTAAAAATAAGACAAAATGAAATATAAAAAAAAATACGAGGATAAAATTGGTCAAGGGGTTGACAACTCTACCCCCCTTAAACAAATTTTGTCCTCGAAATTTTAAATGAACCATGGTCTGTTAGAAGAGTAGCTTAACAGTTTGCCATAGAATTATTGCAAGTCAAAATTAATGCTAACACTATAATCTACTAAAAATCTCCGCCATTTGCTCCATGTAGTGTTGTCGTATCCACCGCATTCATGGCATAGGCTCGTCCTCCTTGTGCGGCTGGTAGTGGTGGGCAGTCGCGTTCTTCTTCGGGCAGTCTCGAGATAAGTGTTGGTTGGATCCGCAAGTGTAGCACAATCCTAACCATCTTCGGCAGTTTTCTTGGACGTGGCCTCTCTTCTTGCAGTACTGGCAGGTGGGTGTGTCTTGGACTGGTTGTGGGGCTGTTCGCGGTTGCTGATAATGCGGCTGTGCTGAGGTCTTCTCAGAAATGTTGGGGCGTTTCGCTGGTGCTGATTGGTTGTTGCCTCCTCCGAATGCGTCTCGACTCCTCTTCGTCTTGTGATTCAATTCTTCCTCTACCGCTTGAGCGACTTCTAGAATCTCCTCGTAAGTGGCAGCTCGACTGGTGGCGATGGTCAGGCGAATCTCGTGAGATAGTCCCTTTCTGAATCGTCGCGCCTTGTCTTCAGGGGTGCTGACCAAGTTCTCTGCGAAGCGGCTGAGACGAGCAAACTCCGATGTGTACTCGTCGACGGTGCGGTTGCCCTGCTCTAGGTGCTCGAACCGTCTAATCAATGCCTCTCGCGCTACGTATGGGTAGAACTTCCTCTTGTACAGTCGTTTGAACTCCTCCCAAGTCACATCTGGAGCAGAAAATCGGGTCTCGCCTTGGTACCATGTCCGCGCGATGTCGAAAAGCTGTCCACTGACTGACTCAATCTTTAAATCTTCTGGAACTTGGGCCATCTTTAGATACCTCTCCACGTTCTCTAGCCATTCGTCAGAGTAGACGATCCCCTCTGTCCCATAGAATGGCATGGGCCTAAAGTCCATGAAGTGCTTGGGTTTCCCCGGACGCTATCGGGGAGCATCCCTCTGCTGGAGAACCTCTCACAAAGTATCGCGAATGATGTTGGCCTGTTGTTGCATAAGTCCCAGCATGGTAATGTTGTCCAGGGCTGGTGGCGGAGGCAGAACATGTGCTGGATACATCGTCGGGGCTGGATACATCGCCGGCGGTGGGTGCATGGCAAATGCAGGATGCATTGTTGGTGTTGGATGCATGGCTGGTACCGGACGTGGAACCCCTGGCGGTGGAACAGGTGCTGGTGGCAGACCGGGTGCTGGTGGTGGAGTCTACGGAGGAAACTGTGGTGGTGGTGGAATATCGCCTCTGTTAAATCTCGAGAGAGGCGACTGATTTCCCATGTGAGTGAGCTGGCCTCCTTGTGTTGGCGGGGTCATGTAAGTGAAAAAGCCTCCTGTAGCCGGTGGAGTGTCCATTGCAGTGTTCCTGTCTTGAGAGTTCACCTTAACTGTAACAAGAGCAAACACTTTAGCCGTTGAAGAGATTTTCAAACGAGATGCAAATTGAGGATTTAATGAAATCATGAAGAGAATTTCAACAGTATGCAAATCAAGGATTCAATGAAATCAAGGGCTAGAGATTAACAAGGAGTCAAACATGTGGATGAGATCCTAAGTGTCTAATCCTATTCGCAGGCTCACGATGGCACAGTGACGTAACCGAAGTGATTAACGTAGACCTGCATGGGCCACCAAAAAAAACTTGTCACGACCCGCACCCGCTTTTCGGATACGAAACGTGTCCAAGCCCAGCCTACGCCGCAGTGTCGGTGGTAGAACGCTGTCTATACTCACAAGTCACTGAATCTATAATCACGGTAAATCTAGATCTCATCCACAGAATAATCAAGACACAAACAAGATCAGTGAATATCCATGAAACTAAGCGAAATGAATATAAACTGAATGTATCAAAAATCAATGTCACGTCCGGTGGACACAAATCCACTACCAGTAGACGGATAAATAGAGAAATACAAGAAATAAATGACTGAGTACAAACTGCTAATCAAGACGACCTCCAATGCAAGCACTGCGATCCGATGCTACTCAAATCCACTCGTCGGTCCTGTCTCAAGCTCGGCTAACCTGAAGAGATCATCAGGTCCTCAGAGGACTAGCAAGATACATAATATATATGCCTATCTAGCAGTTTTATCATGCGCAAGAAATAATCAAGAAAGAACAAGAACAAGACCAATGACCACGAACACTAACATGAACACGAACACTAGAACAACTACGCATACATGAACTGCCGGATGAACGAAACACGAGATCAATGGAAGAAATCAAACCCTCGTCCCGAGTGTGGACTCTCTAGTTTGAACTAAGCACTAACCCTCGTCCCGAGTGTGGACTCTCTAGTTTGAACTAAGCACTAACCCTCGTCCCGAGTGTGGACTCTCTGGCTAGCTCACGGCAAGACACCCTCGTCCCGTGTGTGGACTCTCTGGTGTAATTGGTCAACCCTCGTCCCGAGTGTGGACTCTCTAGTTTACCAATGATCACGACAAACACCCTCGTCCCGTGTGTGGACTCTCTGGTGCACCAAACAACCCTCCTCCCGAGTGTGGACTCTTTGGTTGTGTACAACGAAAATCAAGGCTATGGCAGTTCACTACACGCACTAGTTCTATGACACGACTCAAGCAAGGTACTGACGAGAAACTCCAAATGTGAAACAAGGCCAAAACATGAACATGGCTATAAACAAATAAAACAACTATACTGAAAATGACACGAAAACACATGTCCATATATGATCCAAGACAGTAAAATGAAAAGAACTGCATGTAAGTAAAACTGTAGAGGAAGCCAAGGTATACTTGCCTGGGGTCCTGCGCTGCTGGCACGGTTCAAATGCTGAGTCAAAAACCCAATAACCTGTTTATAAGTTTACCATGTCAACACATAAATTGAAATCAAGAAATAACATAACTATTTGGTCTTCCTCCTGTACTTGTACATGACTGGTAGGTATTACATATAGATAGGTCATCACATCACTGTGTCTAATTAATACCTGGCTATTGCAGACAGCCCTCTCCTAGTCCATGGCAGTATCGAATTTCTGGTACACGGTGTGTTGATACTCTGACCCTAAGATGGATATATCTAACCATTCCAGGATAGGATAACAGATGTAATTCCCTGTCTTAGATGATGTCTTCTATACACGAGAAAACCTCTTTGAACCCTCATAGGCTCTACCACTAGGGCTGCTCTTAACTACCCTCGATTACAGGACAGTTTTACTTTGTATTATCCTTAATGGGTACATTTGTGCAATTGTATGATACATAACTATCGTATCATTGCAATCAAGTCTAAGATATGCAATGTATATCAAGGCGTAGCTCGATCAGTCTACCTAAAGTCCGACTCCTTGCTGGGTAAGACTGATACACACTTAGTACCCCTGGTATACACCCTGTACACTGCAAACCAATATCGCTATGAGTGGTATACTCCCACATTATATAGGATACATCCCTATATGTATCATTACCATCACATTCCTGTCACAATGGATATATCTATATATATATATATATGCAATCTCTGTTGCAGACATCAATATGTAGTACTGGGACAATTGGACTGTTTTTCCTAAAAACGAAAACTGAATACTTGATCAGTCTACCCCTATGCGTCACCTAGGTATCAGAGTTGCCAACCTAACAGAGCTCGATCAGTCTCAAAATAGAGATGAAGAATAAGAACAGCATCAGTAGTAGTAACATATAGTGCCGGGTTGGTCTAAGGTGCCAGGTTAAGGTTCTGGTCCGAAGGGATGTGGGTTATAGGAGGGATTTAATGTGATGCATGTAGGACTGTCTAATGCAAACCTGAGAATGCACATTCAGTCCAACCAATTGAACTTAAAACAAAACGACGGATAGCTACTCGATATCTGGAATAGGGAAATGCCTAAACATTATGGTGTGCATCAGTAATGCAAGGATTAAGTTAAATTGGTATTATGATAAATAATGGGCTGCCATAGAGAATTTGACTGATACAGATGAATAAATCACTGAAAGGAAATGGACAGGTTAGGTATCTAAATATAATTGGGTTGAATTAGTTCAAAAGCTGGTCTAGCATAAAGATAATGTACTCCACCTCTCATACACCAATTGTCGATAAGATACATATATATTCTCCTCACCTATTCTAATCCTGTACTCTGTACAGACCCAACCCAACCTTCAACGTACTCTATCTCATATGTCAGATGCTTCCTATTTGTGCCTAAGGTTCATACAAGGATGGGAACTGAGGTAATACTTGATAAGGTTGTTTATAGACTGAAGTTATAACATTGATGTCGCCCGATTCAATTTCATAATTTCTAATTCACACTTTCCAGTCCCCAGATGAAGTAGGTACAGAAAGTAGGTAGGCATCAATCCTTTCCTGGTCTAGTACAATATCCACATTCCATTTGTATTCATCCAAAACTCATGGATGAGTTTGGTGAAGAAGAAAACTATTGAGAGATACCAAGAAGATGACAGAACAAATAATATGTGAAGACTAGGCTGGAATCTTCTCATGCACATGCTTCTGATTGTACTTATCTGCTGTAAGGATAACTAGAATATTTCATTAGGTCTTTCCAGGCAGGAAATGCAAGAGAACCTGGTAAGCGCAGCCACAAACAAAAACATCTGCAGCTAACAAGACATTGCTAAAGGCCCAAGGAAAGAAGTGCCCTACAAAACACTCAGACTCTACAGGTTTGCAGTGGTAAAAATGAGAGTGCTCTACCCAAAATCTTATGCGCTTACAGTCTATTAATTCTCGAAATCCTTAGTTGGAATTCGGTTGCAGAACAACAGACTGGACCATGACTTCCCAACTATCACCTGTGCATCAAGATTACCGGAAATTGGAACATAAAGTACAGGATTGATTTATAGTACCCAATCTAAGTTAATCTAGACAGATAAAAAGATGGGGAGGTACCTATTCCTCCTATCCCGGTTTACCCATTGTACTCTGTGCATCATATACTCCTGTAAGTACCTTTACATACTGTGGCCTTATTGGCAGGTTTCACTTTTGCTTATTGCACAGTTGTCTTAGGATCTGTGCCAATGTCTATAGGACTGCAAGTAGTCCCATCTGCATGCCTATGTATCTGATACCGACTTATGTCTACCAGTCCCTCCTTTTATGGTTACCATGTATGGGAACACGAGGACAGTAGCCACTTGGGTGATCTCTGGTATGGGGTTGTACTCAGGAAATACCACAAACACCTATTCCTCTATTCAAACGTGATGAAGTTTAACCAAAATTGAAGGAATCAAAAGACTTGTGTGAGAAAAAGAGTTACCTGCTATGACAATTCCACTGCTCTGTTCTTGAGTCTTCCTGACGGCAGGCTTCTCGAACTGGGGAGGGGGAGTTTTAGGGTTTAAAGAGGAGTCAAGAGCATCAATAAGCAAACATATATATAGGTGATTAACAGGAAGAGTTGATCAGAGGCAATCCCGATTTGAATTTGCTTTGGTTTGATCCTGATACGATGGAGGATTGGAGGAAATCTTCTGTCGAGTTGCTGAGAGTATTTTGAATCCCATTTGAATTCAAACAGGCCAAGGGCTTGGTTTAAAAGTCAGTTGAGAGTTTAAATCTCAACTTTATTCTTTTAGGTCCCACCAATTTCTTTTTATTGCCAATTGGTCCTCATATAGTATATAAATAAAACCAATATAACACCTAACCATGTACGTGACAAATAATTGTTAAAAATAAGACAAAATGAAATATAAAAAAAAATACGAGGATAAAATTGGTCAAGGGGTTGACACATCGCAGGTTGGCACAACGCCACCTTATTACCGGGGGGCAAAACGATCAAACACGTTCTATCGTCCATCCCGATGTACACCCTGGCAGTTTGCTCCCCACCCAAGAAGGTGCTACACTCCCTTGAATCCCTCTTCGCCAAGTTCTTCTGGGGACATAGCGATGGCAAGGACAAACACCATTGGGCCGGTTGGGAGACAATGGCCAAACCCACTGAAGAAGGAGGTCTGGGTTTTAGCAAACTTGTCCACATCATGGACGCCTGTTCCATAAAGTTGTGGTGGAAGTTGCGCACCGAGACCTCGCTATGGACAAAATTCATGAGAGCTAGGTACTCCAAATTCTCATATCTGTCGGAGGCGGCCACTAACAACAGATCCTCGGCATCGTGGCGTCGTATTATTCGAGGCCGCATCACAGCGGAACCACTGATCCGTCTCCAGTTGGGCGACGGTCAATCATCGGCCTGTTTGGAGCGGTGGCTTGGAGAAGACATCATACGCCCCAACATTCTGACTCCGCAGGGGTGCGCTATCAGAGATCTATGGGAGGGCAGCTTCGGATGGAACTGGAAGAAGGTCAGAGATTGGCTAGGCCAACCAGCGGCTACCTGTCTTCTTGCTGCTGATTTGCAGGTTACTGACACCAGCGACACTTGGTGATGGTCCCCCAACCCGAGCGGATCATTCACTTTGGTTTCCGCCAGAATCGTGGCCAGAGGCAGCGGGGTGCCGGACACCGTGCATGCCAAGTTTTGGCAGACTTGCATTCCCATCAATTGGTCAATCATTATCTGGCGTGCACTCCGTCTCAAGCTGCCGACTGACGACCTCATCAGATCTATGGGATTCAGTCTCGCTTCCCGTTGCCACTGCTGTAAAGAGCACACCGCGGAATCAGCAGATCATATCCTTCTTTCGGGGGAGCTAGCGAAAGGCATTTGGTCCAAGCTTCATAATAGACTTAGTCTGGCTCACCCGACCGGGGCCTCTACGATCTCCTTGCCAACTGGAGCCGTTCCACGGGCATCAGATCGTAGTAGCCGTCGGTATTTGGGTACTTTGGAAGAACAGAAACAAATTCAGATACGAAGGCCGCCAAATCCCCCCCGTACAGCTATTCAGAGAGGTCATCAGACAAAGCTTCAAAGCCAGGAGGCGCTGTTCTCACGTCTCCAACACGTTCTGGGCAGCCCTTGACTAGGACGTCCTCAGGTTTTCTCGCGACTTCTGGGAGTTCTTCTGCCTGGGATTGCTCGCGTCCTCCCTGTCGGCGCTGCTCCGTCTCGTCCCTTTTGTTGTGCGCGTTCCGCGCTTTCTTCTTTTCCCTTTTTGTCGCAGAGCGCTCTTACTTGTATAGGCTTCGGCATTTTGCGCCTATTACTTCAATAAAGTTTCAGGTTTCCTAAAAAATATATATATATATATATATAATATATAAACAAAAAACAATATATATATATATATTAATTATTATATATATATATTTTTATATATATTTAATATATATATTATATATATATGTATAATATATATATAAAGATATATATATATATATATATATATATATATATATATATATATAATATATATATATATATATATAGATATATATATATATATATATATATATATATATATATATATAAGCCGAAGCCTTCACAAGTAAGCACAAGCAAAAAATATATTATATATATATATATTATATATATATATAATATATATATATATATATATATATATATATATATATATATATATATATATATACACACACTTGCATATCATATATTCATACCAAAGGGCGCAAAATGCCGAAGCCTTTACAAGTAAGCACAGAAAAAAAAAGCAGCCCAAAAGAAAAGTAGCGTGGTAAAACCTCGCTCGACTCCCAAAATAAAAAAAAATCCGACGAGATCAGTCAGGTCAGGGAGTGCCCGAAACCCTTCCAGAGTTGCTTGCAGTGTTTGCTGACTTTGAAATATGTCGTATAACCTTCCTGATGAGTTGATTTACGGAGTATTGGCGACCCTCGTATCCGTATTTGTGCGGTTCTTCCAGATGACCCATGTAATGGCAGTGCAACGATATCTGGTGGTCGTGCGAGGTACCGCCCCAAGTGTCTAGTAGATCATTGAAGCCCCCAACAGCCTGGCCTGGCTGCCACTACGGAGGGAGAGAGCATTCCACACCTGCTTAGCCAGGTCACATGATGAGAAAATATCTCAGCAGATTCAGGCTGGCGCTCCGAGCAGCAATGACACGCCGAAGCTAAACTGAAACCAATGGTGGTGAGGGTGTCTTCTGTGGGAGATTCTTTCGGTACGCTCTCCATATCAGAAATGACCATTTTTTAGGGATACATTTTGCCAGAAAGGCCCGATGATGAGAAGGCATGCCAATGCTACGGACCTCTCTTATCGTAGACGCAAGTGAGAATAATCCATTGGCCGAAGGGGACCACCTCAGAGAGTCAGGGTCCGTCTTAACCGTTAACTAGAAACTAATACAGCGTAGCCTCCTCGATAATCCACGCCCGAGTCCTCTTCCAATTCCATGCCCCGTCGGAATCCCACATATCTCTGATCGCGCTGAAAGAAGGAGCTACCGAAAGCTGGTGGGTGAGGTCATCCCCGACCCAACGTTCGTGAAAGAAGGACAAGTTCCCGAACCATGCTAAAGACGGATCAAAGGTTAGCAAGGCGATGTCCATGCAGGATGCGACGCCAGGAATGCCAGGATCTGCTGTTCGAAGAAGCGACTGATGGGTGAATGTGCTTGAAGTATCTGGCCTTCATGAACCGAGTCCAAATAGAATAACTGACTCGAAGCTTCCACCGCAACTTCATGGAACAGGCAACAACAACATGTGATAGCCTGCAAAAACCGATGCCCCTCAGCTGTAGGTCTGGCCATGGTGTCCCAACTTGCCCAGTGATGCTTGTCTTTGCTGTCACAGTGTCCCCATAAGAAGTTGGCGAATAGGTTTCTATGGAGTTGAGCACCTTCTTAGGAGGGGAGCAGCCTTCATGGGTGTAGATGGGGATGGAAGAAAGGACGTGCTGAATCAGAATCATCTCTGCCAGGCGAAAGAATCGCGTTGTGCCAACCCTCGATTTTTTTCTTCTGATTTTGCCAACCAGCCCATCAAAGATGCCCCCATTGGATCTGCCATACACCAATGGGCACCCAAAATATGAGAAAGGGGGATATGCAACTGAGAAGGAAGTAATATCAGTGAGGATAGCCGATTGGTCTTGTGGCCGAGTGGACTATAAATAACACTCTTGTTGGGGTTAACATGCTAACCAGAGCATCTGGTGTATCTCTGCAGCGTGTTCTTAACCACCTCCACTGACCCGGCGTCGCGACAAAAGATAAGGATGTCATCAGCGTAAGACATGTGTGATGATCGGACAACCGCTAGAGGTGTGGTAATGTTAGAATCGGGGGGTCCCGACCATCTTGTTCAGATTTCTGCTCAAAGCTTCGACAGCGATACTGATACGGTGGAGGAGAGTGGGTCGCCTTATCTGACACCGTGGCTAGATTTGAAGAGGCTCTCAGTTTGACCATTAACGACAATGGAGAACCACGAGTTACTGATTGATCTCCATACAATGTCAATCCATTTCTCCGAAAACCCGAAGGCCCTGAACCCCAGATCTTGAATTGCCAGTCAAGCCTGTCGTACACCTTTTCCATGTCCAGTTTGATAGCAATGTTTCGACCCCTAGACGAGAATTTCATATAGATCATCTCCTGGGCTAAAATGATGTTGTCTAAAATATTCCGTCCATGGACGAAGCCACTTTGCTCTTCAGATATAATCTTGGGAAGGATCCTGCTCATGCGGTTGGCGATGATCTTTGAGATGATTTGTTAGTGAAGGTGTATAGGCTAAGGGGGCAAAACTCTTTGAAGGTTTCCGGATTGTTCTTCTTTGGGATAAGAATCAGGTTGGCGCTAGATATCGATCTGGGGTATCTGGCTCCTTGAAAGAATGCAGTTAACGCCTCGTGAATATCCTACTTGATAATGTCCCAGAAAGATCTGAAGAAGACTCCCGTGAATTCGTCCGAACCTGGGGCATTTTGCTCGTTTAGAGCCCACACGACATGCTTGACTTCAGTCTCGGAGGGCAGGAGTTGCTGCTGGGTGTTTTCTCTGTCTTCTATCAGACGAGGGATCTCCGTAAGAAATTCTACGTCCCTGTGGATAGCTTCTTTGGTGAACAGTTTGAAGTAGAAAGTCATCGCGCCTGATTGAATGTCCCGTTGGTCTTTCAAGGTGTGACTGGTATCGTCCACGATCTGGTGAAGGTTGAGCTGTTGTCTATGCCCCTTGACGCAAGAGTGAAAGTAGCTAGAGTTCTTGTCGCCCTCAGTATCCCAAGTCAGCCTGGCTTTTTGTTTCCAGAACTCCGTCTCGACTTTGTGACGGTACTTCAGCAGCGCTCTGGTGAGGTTGAGGGATGCTCTAGCCGGGGAGATCTGTTGCGAGCGAACAGAACCTCAGTGCAATTAACGTCATCCTCGACGGTACAAACGGCCTGTAAGATGTCCCCAAAGGCGTCCTTACTCCAACGAGTGAGGACTTTTCTGGTAGCTTTGAGTTTGGCAGCCACACGGACGAGAGGGTCAAGGTCGTCGGTGCTATTCCCACGGTGTTCCTGAACTGAGGATAACGACTCCAAAGGTCGAGGAAACGAAAACTTTTCTTGATCTGGTTCGAGTTTCTGCTAATGCCGATGAGGAGAGGGGAGAGATCTGATTCGGTCGCATTGAGATACGAAAGACTGGAGATGATCTCCAAATCTTTCTACTGCGAGTTGATGAGGGCACGATCAAGACGAGAGTATTGCCGTCGAGTGCCTTCCTGTATGTTGCACCACGTGAAGGCGCTTCCAGAGAACTAGAGGGGAGACAGATGGGCACTGAAGATGAGTTGTTGAAGTCGTGCATGGCCGACGAGGGGGGAGGACCTCCCGTCTTTTCCTCCCTACGAGCAACAACGTTAAAGTCACCAACACATAGCCAGGGAAGGTTGATGTGGTGTTGGTGGGTGTCACTTAGGGAATCCCAAAGCTGTTTACGTTCGAAGATGTCGCAGCTGCCACGGACAGCGGACAAAAGCGATCAGGACTAGAGCATCGAATGTTCCACCCAGCACAAGAGCGCATGCCTAGAGTCATTAATGATGCCAAGATTCACGTCTGCTGCAAAGAGGATCCAGATATCATGACATCCAATGATGGCATCAGCGAAGCCTAACTACAGCTGGATGGACTTGATTTTCTTATAGGGGATTTTGGGTTCAATAACCACTAATATCAATTTTGTGAATTTTCTTGAGACAAATTTATCTTTTCAAGGTAGGTTTGTTCGCAAGGCCCCTAACATTCCAAGAGAGGATGTTAAGCATCAAGATTACTGGAGAGAGGGGATTTGGTGAGTTTTGCGGCTGACCGGGTGGTCATGGCCGTGACCTCTTTTGTGCTTCTTTTTTTATAGATTTTTGATTTGTCTGCAGCCTGACCGACCGCCTTGTTGTGTCTGCCCTTGTCAGGGGCAACTTTTTCTTCATGGGGTGCATGTAGTCCTCGCCAACAATTTCTGCCAGAGCCCCATAGTAGCTGTTCTTGCTGGTGAGGCCTGCGTCGATGCCCTGATGCATCCTGGCCACCGATTCTTGCCCAATGTTGGCCAGAGTGTCCGCTTGGATGATGACCTCTTTGTGGGGTGTAGAAGGGGATTCCGTGTCTTTGAGTTGGGTATCATTGTCCTTCTCCTCCGATTCTGGTAGAGACTGTTCCTCTTTTTTGTTAGCGTCCTTTCCTGGCGTGTCGCTGTGCGCAGTGTCCTCTTCCGAAAAGTGGACCCCCTCGGATGCTGCCATGAGGGTTGTCTCCTGAGATGCGTTTGGAAGATGTCCGCAAGAATGTTAAATTTATTGGTAAGGTTTAAGGTTGGGGATTTATAGGGAACTATGGCCCTTCCCTGGGATGTTGGTCTTGCGTATGAGAGTTACCGGCACTGACAGCAAATCTTATATGGGAGTTGGGTGGCGGAAGTAGAGGGGATTGATGAGATTTCCTAGTCGGTTGAGGTGTGGCGACCTTCTTTGTCACTTTCTTCTTCAGCTCGGGGTGAGCATGGAAACAATGCTCAGTAGAGTGTCCTCTCATATGACAGTGTCTGCAGAAGATGATGTGATTGTCGCATAAGATTTGTTGAGTGTGTATTTTATTGCCGAGGGAAATTTGGATGGAATTGAGGAGGTCTTTCGATAGGTCCAGTTCCATACAGATTTTGGCGTAATTACCCTTGGTGAAGTTTTTAGTTTCTTTCGCCATAGCCACAAACGTTCCAAAGGAGTTGGCAATCCTCTTAATAGCTGCGGAAGAGAAACAAATGATGGGGAGGTTCGGGAGGGTGACCCACACTGATACGATCGCTGGGTATTCTTTGGTGGAGAAATCCGACGACCATTTAACGATTTTCATGATGTGGGAGTCGATCATGCTTGCCTATAGTCATTATGTTCTTGTGATCGGTCTCGGAAGAGAGGTGCAGAAACAAGAGTTTAGGTCCATGGGCGCCACCCTGTGTCCGAAAGTTATGTCCCAGCTGGTTATCACTTTTTGTACCCTCGATAGCTTCGGGCAGCTACTGAAGAATTTCAGAACGAAAGTGTGTGGGAAAGTGGCTGACAGTGAAGTAATTTCGTCAAGGGTGAAAGACACCATGATCTCTTGAGATTCGGGCGAATATTATCACCTCCAGTTTCCAGAAACAGGAGTATTTTTGTTATTTTTTTCATTTTTATTATTTTAAATTTATTTATTTATTTATTGTAATATTTTAGGGTTATTTGAGTCGGGTTCGAATTTTATCTCAATCCGACTTGAAACGGGGACCGGGGTAGTGTTGACCCTAGTGGACCCCACACTAGTTAGCCATGGCCCACATGTCATTTATTTTAGTTAGTGACTAGGCTAATTTATTTTGATTAGGATTTATTTGATTAGTGTGTTAGAATGACCAAACTAGCCCCGACTTGAAACCCCCTTTTAATGTATTGTCAATAGGCTAGAGGGGGGTGTTTTTGTCTTTTCTTTGGAGCCCATAGCGGCCCTCTAGTGGCCGGCCACCATAGGAAGGATAGGCATGAGCCCCCTTTGATATTTTCCATTCTTTCCATCTTATTTTTCTCTCTTGTTCTTCCCCAAATTTCTAGAGAGCATCCCTACCATTTTTCTCCAAATCCATCATTTCTTCCACCAAATCTTCTTCTCTCCTTCTCTACTCCATGAGAGGAAGGTGCTAGCCAAGTTTGAAGAGATTCAGAGCTCGTTGTGTCCATTTGGAAGCTCTACGTGTCCGTGTCACTCCGGTAAGGCTTTTCTTCGATTCGATCTACCGGGAGGTATAAATCCCTTCTCCTTTTCACTTCCTCATGCATATAGGTCTATTTTTGACCCATAGGAATAACCCCCATGGTTTTGTGTCCATTTGAGTCCATTTCGTGTCTATTTGGACACTTGTAGGGGTGTCCTATGTGTAGGTTTGTGTCCATGTAGGAAAACCCCTATTTGGACACATGGAGATTTATTAATGTATTGATTTAGTGTTGTTTTAATATTATTCCAGATTTTCTAGGTGTTAGGAATGAGTTTTTCTATGTATCATATTGTATTATATTGTTAATATCTATATATATATATGGGGTGATATATATATTAATCTCTATGTATATATAATGTATATATATATAATATGGTTGATATATGTGGATATACACATGTGATATGATAGTGTGACATTTGTGTTGGTTGTGGGTATATAGGAGAGCTCGGCCAAGAGGTTATGCATGTGTGTAGGTGTGGTGTTTGATTAAATGGGATTGAGAGAGATTTGAGAGAAGTGGTGGAATAGAGATTTGTGTGTGTTGTGTTATAGAGAGTTAGAGAGTTAGAGAGAGTGGGGATTGAAGGAGATTTGAGAGAGTGATAGGAGTGGTGATGAGGGGGAGGAAACCACCTGCTGTTTCAGTCCAGATTTTAGTCTACATTGAACTGTCCTGCACATACATTTCTGTCCTACAAAACCTTGTTTTCAGCCCACATGACCATCACCAATACAGCCTATTTTAACTGTCATGAGCAGTTACTTGACTGTCCTTAACAAGCCTCATATAAACCCCAATCCAGGCCTTGAATTAACATGAACCTGTCATTAGACAGCACCCCATATGGCTGTCACTTTGCCTAATTTCAGTCCACATAGTACCCATGTACCAGTCCCCATAGCCCCCCCAAAACCTGTCATTGATAGCCCATGTTCAGCCTCAAACTAAGTCCCTTACCTGCCCTCCTAAACCATCCTTACACCCTCTCAAAATCAGTCTATACACTCCTATCCTAACCCCCACATTGCTCCCATTTCTGTCACTTACCTATCCTATGTGACAGTCCCCATATCCTCCTAAACCAGTCCATAAAAAATAGACAACAGCAGCTGTCCTAAGCCCACCTAGGAGCTGTCCCATACTTGGCCTAATTTTCTGTCATAAACCACACCATGGCAACCCTTTATCAGCCCACATATAGTCCATTCTTTCACCTACTTAACAGTCCTCCTTAGGCCTATAGGAACCCCCATGGTAGCACTTAGCATATACACAAATCTGTCCTATATACAACCATATAGCTGTTACAAATCATTCCCTATACATCAGTCCAGATTTCTTCATGTGTTGTCCTGTTACCTGTCCACATAATTAACCCCACATGCCACAACATTCATACCCATGTAACAGCCCCTAAAACCTGAGACAAACAACCATATATTTGCCAATGTTCAGCCCCTATAACTGTCCAATATCTAGCCTACAACCCAACCTTGTTAGCTCTCAGAATCAGTCCTAAACACCCATCTACTGCCCATGTTTCATAGCCTATATGCTGTCCTATAGACCCCATTGACAACACTTCCAAACCTGTCCAACTGACAGCCATGGCAGCCCTCCAAATCAGCTATGTGTTGTGTGTGATGTGAGTTATGGGTGTGAGTCTATAGGAATTAGTTAGGAGCCTATAGGTGTAAGTATATATATGTATTTGTGTGAACCTATAGGAAGCCTATTAGAGTGTGATATTGTGAGAGTGTTGTGTGAGTGAGCTAGTTAGAGTGTAAGTGAGTGAGTGAGGTATCATGAGTGTCATATGTGTTAATGCAAGGGTAAAGATAAGGAAAAAAGGGTAAATGGCCAACATGTGGTCTAAGATAACTTAGGTGACCTAGATACTTGGATTTCTTGGTAGGTAATATTAGTATAGGATAGTATCTAGCTATCCTAGGAAGCCTAGGCTAGTATTCCTAGGTTAGAGTGGTATTGGACAAGGTATTGGTATTTACCTTGGTAAGGTAATATAGGTAATGCATAGAAATAGGGTATTTGAGTTTGGAGTCTAAGATAGAGTTAGAACTTGGTTCCCTTGGTTGGTAATGATCAAATAGCGCTCATAGACTAGTTTTGACGTCGGTTGACCATTTTGACCAAAAGTCAACAAAAGTCAACCGAGAGTCAAACTTAGCCTTTAAGCGACCAGATTTGACCAAAACCAAACCAGAGTTGACCAGCTGACTGAAAGTCAACAGTTAGTCAACATGTGACTTGTTTGACCCAGGGTTGACTCCGTGTTGACCAGAGTTGACCAGAGTTGACTTTTTGACCAAAAGTCAACTGTAAGTCAACCTTTGACCCAAATTGACCTAGATCGACTTGGATTGATTTCCTATGACCTTGTTTGACCTTGGTTGTCCTAGTATGACTCAGTATGACCTAGTATGACCTAGTTTAGCTTGGTGTGACTTAGGTTTGACCTAGATTGACCTAGATTTCATTTAGAATGCATTGTAATGCATCTTATTATCATTTTTGGACTCATAGTGACTTGTACTATTCTATAGAGACAGACACCACTCCTCGGACAGTATATTCTCTTTAGACACTCAGGATATCAGGCGAGTATATTCTCTGACCGTTTTATACTTGTATGGATTTACATTCTTGCTCTAGATTACTGTACTTGATGCTGACACAATCATTATCACGGATTGGTACTATATGGATCTTCTTCTGAGATGTTATCTCCTTGTATTCACTAAGTACATATTGTGATGTGCGTTTTACTTACATGTTGTATTTATGAATACCCTTATCATTACACTCATTGTGCATATTGTACTCTCAGTATCACATTGAGCTATTGTACAAGCTATTGTACAAGACATTGTACAAGCCATTGTACAAGCCATTGTATAAGGTAACGTAACTGAATTAGATCCTTGTGTATTGATTGGGGAGGGGGAGTAGAAATGGTTATGTGATCAATCATATTATATAAGAAATGTATATGTCCATTGTACACCCACGTACAAAGGAGTCCCATTTTATTGTATAACCTAACCCGTTTACATAACCATATTGTGCTCTAAAATCACATGTTCCTTACAGTTCTTACTTATCGTATTTAGATATTTTCTGTTATCAAATCTCTACTGTTTTTCATATATTTTTCTTCTTTCAGCGTTTCATGTACTTTACTCTATTGCATGCTTTATATTTTCTAACTCGATATGAACTGCGTGAGATGTTTTGTGCTCGCTCCCGTCCTGACTGGACCTGTTGAAAATATTACAGAGGATGAGGAGAAGGCCTGCGTAGACACCTACTATGGGGCAGCTGTAGATGCCATATGTGACCCAGATTTCCAGCCTGACCCACTAGTTTAGAGACTGAGGCTCTCTAGTCTAGGTTTACTATTTCTGTCATTTGAGATCCAAATTGTATATATCTTCTTTCATTTCAGTGTTAGAGTCTTGTATTGAGCTGGATGTTCTGATTTGTTATGTCAGTAGACACTTAGACTCTCTGGTTGTATTTATTGATTGTTCCTTTATTCCAGTATTTATCTATCTATCTTCCTATCTTTCATTCTGCTTTAGATGTGATTGAGACTGTAGTTTGCTATGTCACCTCCATTCAGAGTGTATATACTGTACAGGTACCTTTATATTGTTAGATGATTGACCTAGGACAGCGTTCTATCGCCGACACTGTAGCGTAGGCTGGGCGTAGTTACGTTCTTGTGCCCACAGTGGGTGCGGGTTGTGACAAATATTCAATTTTTGACAGCTCTATTTTCGAGATCGGTGGAAAGTTAGAGGCGCGATCGGGCCTGAGCTTGTCTGCATAAGAGGAAACGTTGTCGTTCACGAGCTGAGTCGCGCTACTAGTGTGCACATGCTGGAGATCTGATGGCGCCATCGAGGATGTCGCAGGAATAGCGGAAGTGCCAGTCGTCGAGGGTGGGTCTTGGGGGCGCCGGAGGCGGCTAAACTAAGAGAGGAAGGGGGCACGAGTGTGCCGTCAGAGGCGGCCAAAGAGGGATGCTCCCGGGGGTCCGTGCCACCCGAGGATGGCGCGGGGATATGGTGCACCAAGACGGGACACGACATAGGGAAAGAACAAACAGGTCAGCTGGCAAAGGCGATGGGGCCGATGAGCGCGCGAAAAGGGTGGAGGGGACGGAGGAGGGACCCCGAAGCTGCGACGCCTCCCACGCTTAAAACTGGCTGAGCCAGGAAGAACGGAAGGGGAGGGAACGCCGCGAGCTCCGAGGGAGGGAAGACACTAGGATGAGACAGGAGAAGGTCGACGCTGGATGGCGCAACGCCAGCTCGCGCCAAAGAAGCTGCTGCGCCAATAATGGGTGGCGCAGAAGGCGAGCGCCGATCGGCGAAGAGGAAGCTGGGGCTCCAAAGAACTCAGGTGGTGCAGCATCAAACTGACGGATGGCGTAGCACTAATCCGAGCAACATGTGCCAAAACTGGTGGCGCTGCTCCAAACTAGACGGATGGCGCAACACTAAACCGAACAATAGGCGCAGAGGGAGGCTCTGGAGAATTTGAATTTGAAATCCCCCAAGGAGGATGGGTGGGAAAGGTGAAGAAACGAGGCAACTGCGGCTGCAGAACCCGAGGAGACCGGTCTACTGCCGACATCTGTCGATCCCTCTCTCAGGAGCCTCCAGGCCATTACCTGAAGCAAGGAGGCCTGCCAGAAGTGAGCCGGAGACAGACAGATCCAGGAGGGCAGGAGAAGGGTCGACACTAATCGAGCCAGCCGAGGAGGGGTTGTGGAAGGGAGAGGGAGGGGGCGGGGGGGCGGGCGGGAGCGGAGGAAGAGGAGGGAGGAGGGGGAGAAGGGGTAGAGAAGCCGAGGGCGTAGGGTTGGGAGGCAGGCGAAGGTGTGCCAGAAGGTCGGGTGGCCATGGAGCCGCCCACGACGACGAAGGGGGGCCTCGACCACGGAGACGACCTGGCCGGGTGAGGAGCGGAGGGAGGAGACGCCTGGGTGGAGGCGTCCGCAGCGACCAACACCGACGCCTGAGGTAGACGAAGACCCTGCCGGAGGGGCACGGATCAGCAAGCGGGGGAGGCCCCCTGGGAATCGGCTGGGAGCTGCTGAATCTTATATATATATTTAAATGTAAATATAACTATAATATAAATATAAATATAAATATATAAATATATAAATATATAATTTTTTTATAAATATATAAATTATACTATAAATATATAATATATAAATATATATATATAAATATATAAATATATATAAATATAAATTTTTTATATAAATATAATATAAATATATAAATATATAGAAATAAAATATAAAAATATAAAAATATAAAAATATAAAAATAAAATTAAATAAATAAATAAATAAATAAATAAATAAATAAAAATAATAAATAAATAATAAATAAATAAATAAATAAATAATAAATAAATAAATTATATATATATATATATTATATATATATTAATATATATATATAATATATCTATAATATATATGGCACAAAAAAAATATATATATGGCACAAAATACCGAGCCTATACAAGTAAGCGCGAGTCGTGCATAAAGACCCCAAAAACAAGAAAGCCAGTCAGTTACGGGGGACACGCACTGAATCGAACCAAAAACCTCCAGGCCATCAGAGAAGGCCACATCCTCTAGCGCCTAGCCATGGTGAGATTACATCGATTTTGACCTTGAGAACTTGTCTGCAGACTTCTCTGTAAAGTTGTGGAGAGTTGAATAAGCGTCCTTCGTATCTGCACTTGTTTCGATTCTTCCGTAAAACCCAAATACTGGCGGCTGCGATGATCTGGTTCCTGCTAGAGTTCCCTCAGTTGGCGAGGAGATCGTTGAAGCCCCGAGCCTGTCGGTAGAGCGGCCATCTGATGGAAAGGTGAGACAACAGCTGGGAAGCGAGTTTGCCGGTGTGCAGAACGTGTTCCACAGTTTTGGCTTGAGGATAGGTGCAGCAATGGCATCTCGACGCGAGGCTGAAGCTGATGGAATTAGGACATCGTCAGTAGGGAGTTTTCTGTGTTGCGGTCTCGAGATGAGAATGGACCATTTGTTGGGGATGGCGGACTACCAGTAGGGGGCGAGGAAGGGGTTGGGCTCCCAGTGCCTCTTGTCACCGTTCTGCCAGATGCTAATGTGAAATCACCGTCAAAATTCAAGGACCACCGCAGCGTTCCAGACTCATTTGAGATTGGTGTTCATGAAGGGTTCCGCGAGGTTTCGACCCAGGAGAATGCATCTCCAATTGGCTGATGATCTGTTGTTGGCTGTAGCCGTCATTGGGTGGAAAGTGAAAATCTAGCCTTCATGAATCCGGACCAGATCGAGTTTTTCGTTCGGAACTTCCACCACTGCTTCATGGAGCAAGCATCAATAATATACGCAAGTCTAATGAATCCCAGCCCTCCCTCGCTGGTGGGTTTGGCCATGGAGTCCCAACTGGCTCAGTGGTGCTGTCTTTTCCTTCGTTGCGACCCAAAATAAGTTGGAGAAAAAGGGTCTCAAGAGATGATAAGACCTTCTTCGGGGGGGGAACAGACGCCAGGGTATATATGGGGATGAGGAGAAACATGCTTGATCAGGATCATCTTGCCGCCCGGGGAGGGTGGCGTTGTGCCATCCCTCAATTTTCTTCCTGATTTGCTGACAAGTCCGTCGAAGATGCCCGAGTTAGATTTGCCATAAACCAGCGGGCATCCGAGATAGTGAACGGCGGGTAAGCGGTAGAGAACAATGTCAGATTGGAGAGGGTGGCGGTGTGTTCCCTGTCAGCTTTATGAAGGGTGTAGATGACGCTCTTGTCGGGGTTCACCCGCTGTCCGGAGCACTTGGTGTATCTCTCAAGCATTTTGTGGACCGCCTCTACCGAACCGATGTCGCCTGTTGAGAAGATGAGGATGTCGTCTGCATAGGCCAGATGAGTGATAAGGGACATCCGATGGTAGTGTGGAAATGGTAGAATCTGGGCGAGTTGGCTAAGCTGTTGAGATTTCTGCTAAGAGCTTCGGTCGCAATGATGAGATGGTTGAGGATAGAGGGTCTCCCTGCCTAACCCGCGACTGGCTTTGAAAACCTCGGCTTGTCCGTTGATGATGGTGGAGACCCAGGAGTTGCTGATGGATCTGAAGAGAAAGTCGGTCACGATTCCGAGAAGCCGAAGGCCTGAGCACCCAAATCATGCATTGCCAGTCCAGACGGTAATAAGATTTCTCCATGTCAAGCTTGATAGCCACATTCCCTAGACGGGAATTTCATGCATGTAATCATCTCCTGTGCTAAGAGAATGTTGCCGGTGATTTCCGTCCCGGGACGAAGCCGCTTTGCTCTTCAGAAATGATTTTGTGGAGAAGCGCATATATACGAGTCGTGATAATTTTTGAAATGATTTTATTGGTAAATGTGCATCGGCTGATGGGATGGAAGTCCTTGAAGGTGTCCGGGTTGTCTTTTTGGGGATGAGAATAAGGTTGGCTCGGAAAATGGATTTTGGGTATCTCGTTCCTTGAAAAAAGGCCATGGCTGCCTCATGGATGTCGTGCTCGATGATGTCCAAACAAGCACGGAAGAAGACACCGGAGAAACCGTCGGGCCAGGAGCGCTATGCTCGTCCAGAGCCCAAACGGCGCCGTTGACCTCCTCCGCGGAGGGGGGAGGGTAAGAAGCTGCTTGTTCTTTTCGATGTTGATCATGTTGGGGATCTGGCAAGGAACTCCTCATCATTGCGGATGGTGTCTTTGGTGAAGAGTTTGGAGTAAAAATCAGTGGCGGTGACTGAATGCTCCGATGGTCAGTGAGGAGTCGGCCGTTGTCATCGGCAATTTGGTGCAGGCTCAACTGTGTCGGCGACCTCTAACACAAGAGTGAAAGAAACTCGAGTTTTTATCTTCTTGCATCCCAAACCAGCTTGATATATAAAAAAAATAAAATAAAATAATAAATAAGTAAATATTATATAAGTAAATATATAAGTAAATATATATATATATATATATATATATATATATATTTATAGATATTATATATATATATTATATATATATAATATATATATATATATATATATATATATATAGATATATATATAATAATATATATAATTTATATATATAAATATATTATATATATATATCTATATATATATATATATATATATATATATATATATCTATATATATATATATATATATATAAAATATATATATATATATACATATATAAATAATATATATTATCTTCTTTTTTCCTTATATATAATATAATAAATATAAATATAAATATAAATATAAATATATATATTATATATATATATATATATATATATATATATATAGATATATATATATATATATATATATATATATATATATATATATATATATATATATATATATATATATATATATATAATATATATATAATATATTTACATTTATATATTTACATTTATATTTATATATATATATATATATATAGATATATATATTTATATATATATATATATTGAGCTGTGATGTGCTGGTAACACCACCGTGCACCCGGGGTGAGGGCCAGGTTCGAGCCCTCCCTCCTACGGAGTGTGGCTGGGGCGGTGGCCCGGGGTGAGGGCTAGGTTCGAGCCCTCCCTCCTAGGAGGTGGCTGGGTGGCGGTGGCCAAGGCCTCCGGGCCAAGGTTGGGTGGAGTCGTCCACCGACTTTGGTTTTATAAATAAATAAATAAATATAAATATAAAATATATAAATATATATAAATATATATATATATATATATATATATATATATATATATATATATATATATATATATATATATATATAATGTGTGTGTGTGTGTGTGTGTGTGTGTGTGTGTGTGTGTGTGATAAGGATATTCATCTAGGTAACATGTGGATGTGATATATGGTTACGGTTATAGATGGGTATCTTGGAATCCATGAGTATTGGTATAAAAAAGAAAAAAAGAGAAAAAAGAAAAAAAGAATATATATATATATATAATATATATATTATATAGATATATAATATTATATATATATATATATATCTATATATATATATATATATATATATATATATATATATATATATATATATATATATATGTGGAGCGGATCAAAAGTCCCTCTTAGAAAACCCCCTAAACCTCCTCACTTTCAGCCGCCATTTAATGTTATATTAATATTAATGTTAATTTATATTTTTATTTTATTTTTATATAATGTTAATGTTAATGTTAATGTTAATATTAATTTTAATGTTAGTTTAATATTAATTTTAGTATTTAAAATTAAAATTAACATTAACATTAATATTACGTTAAATGGATGACTGAGAGTGAGGGGTTTTTTAGGGGATTTTCTAAGGGAGGCTTTTGATCCGCTTCCTATATTATAATATCTATATATATATATATATATATATATATATATATATATATATATATATATAATATTATATAAGAAAGGAAACTTTTATTAACCATGCTAGCAACCGAGCAAAGGCTCGTGCCAGGGACCCAACAAGCCACAACTTAACCAAAAATAACACAGGTTAGGTAGTATAGACCTAGAAACCCCAAAATGGGTATATATATACACCATAGGTACTTGGTAAGGATACATATGGGTAATTGGACATACATAGGTAATGATATGGATATGGGTAGGTAATGTATATTTGGTACATTGGTATCAAGATACGAATTTATATAGGTAATGGGTATGAACTAGGTATGTTGATACATGAGTCTATATATGTACATTATAGGGTAAATACCTAGAGACATAGCTAGTATTATCTATTATTAGCTAGGATACCTTGGTATGGTAAGGTATAGACCTTGAAACCTAAAAATGACATAGTTTGACCATATAAGCATGATAATGACCTAGTTTGACTTTCATGACCTAGAATTGATATAGAAATCTTATTTCAATTTAGATATAAATGATTATCACTCCGAAACACCAATTGACATTAATATTCCATATTTAGGTTTTCGAGGCACTGTTACGGATACAGTTTGATACTTCACCCCGGATTCCAAGCGTGTACATTCTCTGATAATTTCTCATTTATGATATCTTCTACGTTACTTGTATCTATTGTAGATATCCTTGATTTCTTAACACATGGTCACACGGTTTAATATTTCTGGATTCCGTCGTGAGATGTTATTCCTTATATATTTTGGTATATCTTATGCAAGCTTTGTGGTGGTTCTTGTACTTGTATGGACACTGATTCTGGAGGAGACTTGCTACTTACTTATAGAATTCGGTGTCGTAACGTACCATGGTTGGATCCACTATACCAGTCAGGAGCATGGAGTATTAGTGTAGATATGTGATCATATCCTCCTTGTGCATGTCTTATTCCTTGTGAGTGTTGATCATACATCGCACATATGATTAACCTGGCCATTATCCTTGTACAAGTTCCCAAGCCGATCACATGTTAAAACTAGTGCTCACTCACTTGGATAGTTTATTCTTGTTTGTTGTACGTGATATTTCTTGCTCTTATATTTACTTACAACATATCTCACATCTTCTTATATTCTTGTACATGTTCTATTATCTTGTATATTCTCTCTATTTACTGTTATTTAGTCTTTATCATTTATTGGAACTGTTATTAGAGGTGTGCTTCGCTCCAATCATGACTGGATACATATTTTAGATGATATATTAGGAGTAGACTTGGAGAATTTAGCTCGAGAAGGATTAGCTCCAGCTGAGGAGACACCACCAGTAGCGATTGAGTTAGTTTAGCTATTAGTACTGGATTTGTCTCCGACTTTCTGATACATTGAGATGTTATCATTTTTGAGACTTATGTTATATTGAGATAGTTAGACTCATATGCTTTGGATGTGGATTTGGGTTATGTTTATGCTTATAGAATTCTCTTGGATTATCATTTTATACCTTTTATGTCATTATCGTGCCATTTATCTTTCTTATAATTTATTATGATTGAGTATGAGTATTATCATTATATTATCCTCCTTATGGAGTTGAGTTATCATCAGGTTATGATACATATCCATGAGATTTAGATAGTATAGTAGTCCAAGAAAACGTTCTACCGTCGATGCTACGGTGTAGGCTGGACGTATCCATGTCCTCGTGCCCTTTCATCGGGTGCGGGTCGTGACCCATTTTGTGGTAGCCCATGCAGGTCAGGCTTCACAATTAGAGCGTTGTCATGGTAGTATGACGACTTACTGGTACTACTGCGAGCTTGCGATAGGATATAGAAAATATGATATTAAGAAGAGAGAATACTCAATCAAAATTAGGACTCCTTGAGGATTCTTGGGGCAACCCCTGAGAATCTCACTAAAAACTCTATCTCGAAATCTTTTTCCATTTGTTTTTTTTTTACTTTTCCTTGTTCGTTGTGGAGATTGATTCTTGTTGTACGTTGTTGACTCTGATTTTGTATCGAGAAGAATTTTATGAACTAAAATAAGGTACATTCTGATGACATATTTGATGAGGATAGTGTGAAAGGTAAATATTTTCTTTAGTTATGGATTCTAGAGTTTATCACAGCCATACTAGCCGGCGTGGCAAAGACATAAATCATAATTTTGGATATACTTATCTTGGTTGTGGAATTTAGAGTTTCTTACAGCCATACCGGTTGGCGTGGTAAGAATTCTAGATAACGTGATTATAGAGGTATATACCTTAGTTATGGACTCCATCGTTTATCGCAGCTATGCTTACTAGCGTGTCAAGAATCCTGGATAACATGATTATGGGTAGACGTGTATGATTATCATATTGTATTTTAAATTGGTTCTTAATATATCATCTCTATCATTCAACCCTATTATCACTGAGTTATGTTCCATCACCTTATTAGCTCAGGATATATATACCCCTAGTTCCTCTAGTTTAGTTTTATATAGTTCACCATCCTTATTCTTGAAGTTCCTTGGTTAGTATAGTAGTTTTGTAGCTTAAAGATAGGTTTGCGTCGTTGAGCATCAGTGTTGATTATTGGGAGTGTAGCTTGGGGATCTATGAGTGATTCCTGGTGTAGTGCCCCATTCCAACTCCATGCCCCATTCTCTATTGCGACGTGGGAACGCGGTTTATGAAACACTGTCACTATCGATTGGTCGAGACCGATTGAATTAAGATCATTTCCTCATTATGGAATGACTTCTTCGAAATCAAGTCCCATATTCAGCGGGTTGCACCTAGAGGATGGACTCTGCGGCTGAGTCGGGAGAGACCTCTGTTGCTCTGCTTTTTCATGCCGCACTTGCTTGTTTGGCTTTGGCTTTGATTTTCTGAATACATTTTCGTGAATGTTTTTGATGGATTTCATTGTTTGCGTTCTTCAAACTTCACATTTCATATCGAACTCAGAATAAAAGGGTAGGGTGCTAATTCGTTGCTTGTGCTATTTCAGGTCATCGTGCAGGTGCCGTCTAGCACAATCGTCTTCTGTACTCTTGCTGCAAGTAAATCTAAGTGAGTGACTGACCCTTCTCTCCCTTGACCCACTTGCTTTCTAAACTAATCGACGACATATTATAGTAGAATGCTTGTCTTATAGAATTGAATCAATGAACAGTTGCACGATTTCTCACATGCACTTATTATAGAACTGCTATGCCATAATTTACTACATGCTTACTTGTTATGCCTGATATAGAACTGTGTTACTGAATAAATGAATAAATGAATAATGCCACTATAAGATGGGACACATTGAATTGATTAAGTTTCTATGAAGTCGTAGATCGTACCTGAATAACTAGAACAGTCTAGCACAATTACTGGATAACTTGTGCACAAGGTATAGTTTTTTCGAACGGTAATCCGGGGGGCTACGTAACCGATTCGACCTAGGGGAAATGTCACGACCCGCACCCACTGTTAGGGTACGAGAACGTAACAATGCCCAGCCTACGCCCCAGTATCGACGGTAGAACGCTGTCCTAGGTCACATCATCTAACAATATAATGCTAAGCAGATACAGTCTCAATCACATCTAAGCTAGAGCATGATAAGGATAAATAAAACATAAAATCCAAAGAGATACATGAGATAGAAGTCTAAGTGTCTAAGATACATAACCTAGAAATACATCTCAAACTTAAATACAGTAATCCACAAGTAAATACAACTCCAGACAACTGAGAATAACTAACTAAACAACCTCTAATATGGCTCCTCTAGACTAGCAGGAAATCTCCAAGCTATCTGTAAAATTTGTCAATGTATTCTGTCAGGAAAATGAGCAAGTACAAACACCAACAGCAGTTCCATATGAATTGAGAAATACTATAAGAGACAGTAATAATGAAATACAAGACAAAGATATCGACGAATTGGGAATCATTTGAAAGCCGAGTTACAACCCTTAAACCAAACAAGGACCGGAGTTATAACCCTTCTTTCAAACAGAACTTAGTCCCATAACCATGGTACAGTATGAAACTGGTAGAGCATGTGAGAAATGAATCATAGCATGGTGAAAGTACAGTAAGTAAAGGTGAACTGAAAATATATGATATGACAATAAATGTAAAAAAAAGTGATTTGAACTATTAGGACGATATGTGATCGGCTAGGGAAGCAAGAGAAGGTTATCCACTTGGCCCGACAATCCGTGGTGACCTCAACGGAGAGACATGCCATCCAACCTGGATAACTGGCAAGGGGGTATCTGCTACACCCTACGTGAGGTGAGGGTGGCGCTAGCAAAATATAGTTACAGGGAGGCTTTGATCACATAACCCCTAATAATTCTCCCATCCCCGAGTAGTATCACGGATCCGGACATGACACGTCATGACACAAGGTTCGAGAGCAGGGGGCCAGCCCACTCCCAAATCAATGTCTATACAAGTACAGGAAACACAGAAATATCACATACCCATATACCGAGAAAGTCCAGGAATAACATCTCATGACAGGATCCGACGTATACAAGTTCGTGAACCGTCGTATTGGGAATCAAGTAAAACACTACGACTGAATCGGATATAGTAGATATCAAGACAATAAAAACTATCAGTGAATGTACTCGCCTGATAACCTGAGCAGCTGATAAGCATAGAGGGTCCAACTGAAGCCACACAGTCCTATTTAAAGCAACACAGGTTACAAGGTGTTAAAGTTGTAATAAATAAAATTCTACAAACAGTCTATTTTATCCTAGGTTCTTCTAAGTCAAAATAACTCTAGGTCAATTCCGGTCAATAATTTAGTCAAACTAGATCAAGTGTTGACTTACAGTTGACTTTGGGTCAACTGGTCAACTCTGGTCAACAAGGTCAATTCTAGTCTAATTATAAAGGTATAAAGTGTACTTCGTTATTCGTACGTCAAAACTTACGACACGCAATTCAAGATGAGATGATCAACGATAAAGTTGATAATCTTATTATAATGTTTCACGTGTCCATCTTGTCAATTTCAGCGATGTGAGATCACTGGAATTGACTGAGCTCAGTTTCGTTGTACTAATCCCGAAATACGACATTATAAGAATTAATTATCAATTAATTATAACAAGGCTAAACTTAGAGAAACTATCAACAAACATTGTCGGACGATGAAATAAACATTGCCAACGTGTCAAGAATAGTCAAATTAGCTAGGATAGCCTACCCGTCGGTCCAATTTGGACACAAGGGTAAAAAGGTAATTTCGGGTCAAAACGGTGTCCGTATCGGAGCCGTTTTGCACCGAAATATGTGCAAGAAAATAAGTCTATAAAATATAACAAATTATATGTCCACGAAACCAGAATGACGATACGAACCCAACGGCATCTCCAGAATTGGATTCCGTTGACCCGATCTTAATTTGGTCCGTTGACCAGAACTTAGAATTCCGGTTTGCACAAAAATGCGTGCCGGAACCCAAGTTCTGAAAACTCAACAAACTACATGTCAACGAGTCCAGAATGACGATACGAACTCAACGGTATATCCAAAATTGGATTTCGATGAGCCGGTGTCAAAAAGTCCCGTTGATCCAGAATGTGGAACCCACTTTGCACCGAAAAACGTGCCAGGGCCCACGTTCTCCAAATCTAACAAATTTTATATGAAAATATGCCAGAACGATGCCACGAGTCTACTGGTGGTGTCAGAAATGAAATCTGGTGTCCCGTATTCAAAACTAGAATTTTATAAGTTGGAAATTACGAATTCGGACGGCCAACTTTGGCGTCGAATTCAACCAATCAAACAAGCTCATAATGAAACGAAATTGGAGGGGTAGCAAGAGGGCTATACCAGATTCGCACCAGAACTGGTAGCACGCCAAACGGAACTGCGGTGGAGGAGATACAAGATGACGAAGTTGGCCCCGTAAAACTGTCCAAAATTAATACAATTTAAACGGTCAACTTGGTGGCCGGTTTTGATGTATCAAACGATAAAATTAACGGACGAAAATTGACAGGGATGAAGGTGGATATACCGAGATTGTGATGGAGCGAAGAAATTAATGATCCAACGGTCAAATTTTTGAAAAAAACATGCACGAAGTCGCTGCGACATTTCAGCTTCGTTCCGAGCTCGTCACGACGGGGCGTCGTTCCAAACGCACAAATCGCCTCGACGGCGCGTCCCGGAGGACGGTGGTCGTCAGGAAAGGAGTGCCTAGGGTGGGGTGCACCCACGGTGAGCCACGGCAGCCCATGCGGCGGTACGGTGGCGTACGACGGCGGCCCGTGCGTGCGAGTGCGCGCCTGTGCGGCTGTGAACAGTTGCTGTCGCGCGCTGGGGAGGCTGCGTCCTAGCCCGGCGAGGCAGGGCGGCAGGGATGGCTCGCCTAGCCACGACGACGCAAGTGGGTGCGGCCAGCTGGTGGTGGCGGGCTGACGAAGTGGTGGTGGCGGAATGGTGTGGAGGTGGTGGCGGTATGAGAAGAAGAAGGAGGAGGAGAAGATGGCTGTGATGGCCGACGACGGCGGAGGATGGCCGGGGTCGACCAGCCAAGGAGGAGGCTGGGGTCGGGTTGGTGAAGGTGAGGGTGCTCGAGTGTAGGGGTTAATGAAGATTGCTGTTGTTGATGATGGTTAGTTTTGTTTGGGAATAAAAATAAAAGGAAAAATAAAGAATATAAAGAGGATAAGAGAGAGAGAAAGATTCTCTCCTCATAATTAGGTCCGGCCACAATGTGGCTGTGAGGGGATAGGGGAGTTGTCATGGGAAATAAATGGTGAGGATTTTGTTAGGAAAAACAAAGGCTTGGATTAACTATAGAAGGTTGGGTTATTCCTATAGATTAAAATCAATAGAAATTTTCCATTAATATTAAAAAATAGGTAAAATGAGTACTAGATATTTTTGGGCAATAAATATGAGGGCGTCATGAGAGAGAAAAAATGAAGCTGGAGTTGGGTTCAGTGGAGCCGGATTGGATCCAAAACCGGACATTATGCAATAATTGAATTAAAAATAGACGTTGATGATCATGAGCAAATAAGTAGCACCTGGGGATTCCAATAAATGGGACACAAGTGGCATACGGATAGTAGGCTCAATGTGGGCCATGTCCATAGTTGGGGCTGACAGGTTTTGGTCGACAGGGGACCCATAAATCAAGTTGGAAGACAAATGTGACACCGTGGGGTGAAATAAAATTGGACCACGTGTCAGAAAAGTTGTACGAAGTAAATGGAGCACAAGATGGCGTGTCTGAGTGGGACACGAAGGTCATAGGTGACGAGCGTCTCGAGTAGATCATCAATGAGGAGTTGGTTTCAAGAAACTGACTGGTCTTGCGCTTCCAAATTAAAAGTCACGGTAACGTGCTAATAATGATCAAGGAAAAGAGTGGAAAAATCAATTAATGATCAAACTGTCTAATTCGACCCAAAGTTCTGCGAAGCAAAAAGAGCACAAGGGAACAAGTTTGAATGGGACACTATATACCATCATGAAGGTAATCATGTCCACTCCAAAACTCGTAAAGAAGATTTCCAGAGTTGAACATCCCTGACACTCCAAATATCAAAGGCACGAAAGAGCACACTAAAGGAAAAAAATACAGAATAAATTATTTAATGAAACTAAACAATCAGAAAATAAAATAAAATGAAAAAAATCAACCCGAAATTCAGGATGCTCACATCCTACCCACCTTATAAAAATTTCGTCCTCGAAATTAAAATGTTCGTAATCCTTCTAGGTCAAACCCCCACAATCAAGTCCCAGAACTCAAAAAAATCACACCATCAAAAGGACGACATACAGGGTCATGGCATACGGTGGTAGTGAAAGTCTCATCTAGGTATACTAGTCATGCTAAACCAAAAGGTCATAGGGTATCAAAACACACAAGCAATCCAGGGTGCTAAAATAGAATAGTTACAGAAATAACAAATCATCAAAACTGTAAGATAGTCTACCATCCTATGTGAAAAATGGTACTTATCAAAAAATAAGAAAGGTATCTCTATAAAGGGGTACTATCCCAAGAAAATCAAAATCACAAGTTTAATTAACGAAAGTCGATTACATTAAAATCCAATCACAATATATAATATAGAGAGCGTTAGAGAGGAAAAAGCTAGCATTTAAACCGGTGTATTATTAATCATAATCCAGTCTCAGATTTGACAATTTCAACACAAAACTCAACCAAATTTTTTTGAATTGAAACCCTACGTATAGCATACATGTGCAGTGATGTAAACATAACTAATAACATGAAATCTGTATTTGAATTACGAATTTAAACTAGAAAGCAGAAAACCAGAAATATTGGGATTTTGAAAATTAACATCAACAACATATTAATATTTATTCAGATAGGTGGAAATCAAAGTGTAGCATGCATATGTGTCAGGAAAGTATCCACTACATATATTCATATATATATATTCTCATGTCTCAATATAAAATTTAATTCTACGTTAAGACCAACATTTAGATTCCTACCAAGATCGCAAAATAGGTGATTGACGAAATCAAGACAGTTTTATTATTATTATATTTATTATTATTATTCAATATTAGAATAATAGCAAGAAGAAAATAACGATAAAAGCTGTTTGCTTATTTATCTAAAAGAAGGAACCATTTTGAAACCAGAGCTAAATATCAAATCCAAGATAAGTCTAGCAAAATTATCGATTCATTGTATTAAGAAGAATTTCATGGTAAGAAGTTACACAAGCTTTATAAAAATAGCTAAAGCCATATCCTAAGTAAAAATGAGAAGCAAAACAAAACAAATCAAATAATAATTAATTTTTTTTTGAAGGACTGCAACAAAAGTAGAGAAAATATGTTGAAAATATTTAAGGTACAATATGATAATCATATGCGTCAATCCAAAATCATGGTACTCTAAATCCTCATCATACTAGTAAGCAAGGCTACGATAATCACAGAGTCCTTGACTTATACACATACCTCTAGAATCATGGTATTTAACATTTTTGCGGTGCCGCTAGCTTGGCTGCGAAAACCTTAAATTCTCACACCCGAGAAATATATCCAAAGTCAGACTATATGTCCTCACCATGCTGGCTAATGTGACTATAGAAGACTAGATTCCATAACATAGATGACCTAGCCCATATAATTTCATCTTGTCAAAAATTAAATTAAATCAACAATGAATACCCATAAATCAAATTTATCAACAAACTTCAAAATTTAAAATGAACAAAAATCTATCAAATACAAACTCGGATGCAACAGCTATCATCAAGATTCAAAATTCGACAATCATCCATCAAATCAATGAATATAAACTCAAATTCAACCATAATCCATCAAAATCAAATTTAACAACAGAAAGTAAAAATAAATCAAATCAAGGAAAAAAGAGTTTTCAAATCGATGTTAAAATATGATTCTCAAGGGTCGTCCCAGGAATCTCTCAAGGGTTCCTAACTGTGATTGAGTACCTTCAAAATATCCTAATCCTACAGCAGGCTGTAGTGGTACTCAAGTTCGAATACCACTACATAAACTCGACCTGTATGAACCACTACTAAAAACGTGTCACGACCTGCACCCACTGTTAGGGTACGAGAACGTAACAACGCCCAGCCTATGCCGCAGTGTCGGCGGTAGAACGCTGTCCTAGGTCACATCATCTAACAATATAATGCTAGCAGATACAGTCTCAATCACATCTAAGGTAGAGCATGATAAGGATAAATAAAACATAAAATCCAAAGAGATACATGAGATAGAAGTCTAAGTGTCTAAGATACATAACCCAGAAATACATCTCAAACTCAAATACAGTAATCCAAAAGTAAATACAACTCCAGACAACTGAGAATAGCTAACTAAACAACCTCTATTGTGGCTCCTCTAGACTAGCAGAAAATCTCCAAGCTATCTGTAAATTTGTCAACGTATCCTGTCCGAAAAATGAGCAAGTACAAACACCAACAACAGTTCCATATGAATTGAGAAGTACTATAAGCGACAATAATAATGAAATACAAGACAAAGATATCGGCGACTTGGGAACCATTTGAAAGCCGAGTTACAACCCTTAAACCAAACAAGGACCGGGGTTGTAACCCTTCTTTTAAACAGAACTTAGTCCCATAAACATGGTACAGTACGAAACAGGTAGAGCATGTGAGAAATGAATCATAGCATGGTGAAAGTACAGTAAGTAAAGGTGAACTGAAAATATATGATATGACAATAAATGTAAAAAAAAGTGATTTGAACTATTAGGGCGATATGTGATCGGCTAGGGAAGCAAGAGAAGGTTATCCACTTGGCCCGACAATCCGCGGTGACCTCAACGGAGAGACATGCCATCCAACCTGGATAACTGGCAAGGGGGTATCTGCTACACCCTACGTGAGGTGAGGGTGGCGCTAGCAAAATATAGTTACAGGGAGGCTTTGATCACATAACCCCTAATAATTCTTCCATCCCCGAGTAGTATCACGGATCCGGACATGGCACGTCATGACACAAGGTTCGAGAGCAGGGGGCCAGCCCACTCCCAAATCAATGTCTATACAAGTACATGAAACACAGAAATATCACATACCCATATACCGAGAAAGTCCAGGAATAACATCTCATGACAGGATCTGACGTATACAAGTCCGTGAATCGTCGTATCGGGAATCAAGTAAAACACTACGACTGAATTGGATATAGTAGATATCAAGACAATGAAAACTATCAGTGAATGTACTCGCCTGATAACCTGAGCAGCTGATAAGCATAAAGGATTCAACTTAAGCCACAAAGTCCTATTTAAAGCAACACAGGTTACAAGGTGTTAAAGTTGTAATAAATAAAATTCTACAAACAGTCTATTTTATCCTAGGTTCTTCTAAGTCAAAATAACTCTAGGTCAACTCCGGTCAATAATTTAGTCAAACTAGATCAAGTGTTGACTTACAGTTGACTTTGGGTCAACTGGTCAACTCTGGTCAACAAGGTCAATTCTAGTCTAATTATAAAAATATAAAGTGTACTTCGTTATTCGTACGTCGAAACTTACGACACGTAATTCGAGATAAGATGATCAACTGTAAAGTTGATAATCTTATTATAATGTTTCACGTGTCCATCTTGTCAATTTCAGCGATGTGAGATCCCTGGAATTGACTGAGCTCAGTTTCGTTGTACTAATCCCGAAATACGACATTATAAGAATTAATTATCAATTAATTATAACAAGGCTAAACTTAGAGAAACTATCAACAAATATTGTCGGACGATGAAATAAACATCGCCAACGTGTCTAGAATAGTCAAATTAGCTAGGATAGCCTACCCGTCGGTCCAATTTGGACACATAGGCAAAACGGTAATTTCGGGTCAAAATGGTGTCCGTATCGGAGCCATTTTGCACCGTAATACGTGCAAGAAAATAAGTCTATAAAATATAACAAATTATATGTCCACGAAACCAGAATGATGATACGAACCCAACAGTATCTCCAGAATTGGATTCCGTTGACCCGATCTCAATTTGGTCTGTTGACCAGAACTTGGAATTCCGGTTTGCACGAAAATGCACCGGAGCCCAAGTTCTTAAAACTCAGCAAACTACATGTCAACGAGTCCAGAATGACGATACGAACTCAACGGTATATTCGGAATTAGATTCCGATGAGCCGGCGTCAAAAAGTCCCGTTGACCCAGAATGTGGAACCCACTTTGCACCGAAAAACGTGCCAGGGCCCACGTTCTCTAAATCTAACAAATTTTATATGAAAACATGCCAGAACGACGCCACGAGTCTACTGGTGGTGTCAGAAATGAAATCTGGAGTCCCGTGTTCAAAAATAGAATTTTATAACTTGAAAATTATGAATTCGGACGACCAACTTTGGCGTCGAATTCAACCAATCAAACAAGCTCACAATGAAACAAAACTGGAGAGGTAACAAGAGGGTTATACCAGCTTCGCATCGGAACTGGTAGCACGCCAAACGGAGCGGCGGTGGAGGAGATACAAGCTGACGAAGTTGGTCCCGCGAAACTGTCCAAATTTAATACAATTTAAACGGTCAACTTGGTGGCCGATTTTGATGTATCAAACGATAAAATTAATGGACAAAAATTGACAGAAATGAAGGTGGATATACCGAGATTGTGACGGAGCGAAGAAATTATCGATCCAACGGTCAAATTTCCGGGAAAATGCGTACGAAGTCGCTGCGACGGTACGCCATTTCAGCTTCGTTCCCGAGCTCGTCACGACGGGGCGTCGTTCCAAACGCACAAATCGCCTCGATAGTGCGTTCCGGAGGACGGTGGCCGTCAGGGAAGGAGTGCCTAGGGTGGGGCGCACCCACGGCGAGCCACGTCGGCCCACGCGGCGGTGCGGCGGCAAACTACGGCGGCCCGCGCGCGCATGCGCGCCTGTGCGGCTGTGAACAGTTGCTGTCGCGCGCTGGGGAGGCTGCACCCTAGCCCGACGAGACAGGGCAACAGGAAAGGCTCGCCTAGCCACAACGACGTAAGGGGGCACGACCAGCTGGGGTGGTGGGCTGACGAAGTGGTGGTGGCGGAATGGTGTGAAGGTGGTGGCGGTATTAGAAGATGGAGGATGAGGAGAAGATGGCTGTGATGGCCGACGGCGACAGAGGATGGCCGGGGTCGGCCAGCCAAGGTGGTGGCTGGGGTCGGGTTGGTGAAGGTGAGGGTTCTCGAGTATAGGGGTTAATGAAGGTTGCTGTTGTTGATGTTGGTTAGTTTTGTGTGGGAATAAAAATAAAAGGAAAGAGAGAGAATAGAGAGAGGATAAGAGAGAGAGAGAAAGATTCTCTCCTCATAATTAGGGTCGGCCACAATATGGCTGTGAGGGGATAGGGGAGTTGTCACGGGAAATGAATGGTGAGGATTTTATTAGGAGAAACAAAGGCTTGGATTAATTATAGAAGGTTGGGTTATTCCTATAGATTAAAATCAATAGAAATTTTCCATTAATATTAAAAAAATAGGTAAAATGAGTACTAGATATTATTGGGCAATAAATATGAGGGCGTCATGAGAGAGGAAAAATGAAGCTGGAGTTGGGTTTAGTGGAGCCGGATTGGATCCAAAACCGGACATTATGCAATAATTGAATTAAAAATAGACATTGATGATCATGAGCAAATAAGTAGCACCTGGGGATTCCAATATATAGGACACAAGTGGCATGCGGATAGTAGGCTCAATGTGTGCTATGTCCATAGTTGGGGCTGACAGGTTTTGGTCGACAGGGGACCCACAAATCAAGTTGGAAGATAAATGTGACACCGTGGGGTGAAATAAAATCGGGTCACGTGTCAGAAAAGTTGTACGAAGCAAATGGAGCACAAGATGGCGTGTCTGAGTGGGACACGAAGGTTATGGGTGATGAGCGTCTCGAGTAGATCATCAATGAGGAGTTGGTTTCAAGAAACTGACTGGTCTTGCGCTCCCAAATTAAAAGTCACGGTAACGTGCTAATAATGATCAAGGAAAAGAGTGGGAAAATCAATTAATGATCAAACGGTCTAATTCGACCCAAGTTCTGTAAAGCAAAAAGAGCACAAGGGAACAAGTTTGAGTAGGACACTATACCATCATGAAGGTAATCCTGTCCACTCCAAAACTCATAAAGAAGATTTCCAGAGTTGAACATCCCTGACACTCCAAATATAAAAGGCACGAAAGAGCACACTAAAGGGAAAAAAATACAGAATAAATTATTTAATGAAACTAAACAATCAGAAAATAAAATAAAAGAAAAAAATCAAACCGAAATTCAGGGTGCTCACAGGAAACATTATAGCCGTGCTAGCACTTGTGATTCAGGAACTTTCAGCGAACTCACAACCGTGCTGAAAGGATCGCCATCTAACCAAGGTTATAGTCCAGGTTGGTTTGGTATACCAATGACCTTCACACAAATATTCACTTTATTAGTGATTGATATATTGAACATGGAAGAACATGGTAAGTTTGTACGACAAAGACACTCTCTGCCGTAGGTGAGTTGCAACGTAGTTATGATATTATGCTTATCAAATATTTATATATAAATTTACTAGGATGGCTAGAAAGATCACAAACTTATTGCATGCTTTAACACATCTTCTTGAACCAAATAAGAGCATAAAATTTAATTAGCTACCCACTAGTACATGACAATGTACTGATCCTCACTCTCCACAGGTGTTCCAAACCAAGAAGGAGTGCCTAGGAACTGAAGGTGATATTTGGAACATTTTAAAGTCTACTCGTGTGCTCGGAGGCTTGAATGTCCTGTTTTGAAGGCTCTACATCAGTCCAACAGAATATGGCTCGACTTCCCTCGATACCAGGTGGTTTGAAAGTGTTGGTTGTAAAAGGGGACGTAATGTATGAAACGACTATATCATCAGCATTCATTTTATAATCGAGTCAAGTTGTAAGCCCACACGACAACCATTATAATAGAGTCTTATATCCTTCTGCTTCAAATGTGTTGTTCAGTTTCTCTACGTACTCGATTAGATGTTGTGTTTCGGATAACCTCATGACTGTGCCTTATACGAGCGCAACTTACGTTCGTACGATATCACATCTGGTGGACGACTATCGATTTTTTAGAATCGGGGCGTGACATAATGGTATCAGAACACGACTTTACATCCTTGACTTCCGTCTCGAGTCTTGAACCTTTGACCTCGTATCGATGAGATGAGTTGTTCTATACAGTGAGTCCATAATATTTTCGAAAACTAATGGGAGTTGTCTTCTTATTCCAGAAGTTGCGGAACCTGTGGCAGTGAATGAAGCGAGTGCTTCTAGTAGCTCGAGTAGTTCCGAGGCCGGACCTTTTATACGCTATGGGGAGGATGCTGCATATGCTGGAAATGCAGCAAAAATAGGCTGCGTCACACCAGCACGAAAGCGAAACTCTGTACCTGCAATCCGAGAAATAACATGCCCAATTTGAAGCCTGGTTCGAAGCACAGTCCAAGATGCAGCAATAGCAACTTTACACGCTACAACAATTAGTACAAACGGTGGTGGCCAACAGAAATTCTGCAACAATCTATACTGTCGAACCTGTGGCCTGACCTACTGAAGTCGCACCAAGGGAGCCCATGCCTCATCCTGCTCTGCAAGGGAATAACACCTTCGAGATCTCCAATTTCAAGAAGGCATTTTGTACTTCTTTTTTGGCACTAAATACCCTTCTCTCGTGATTGATTGGTTAGAAGATATCGAAGACAACTTCGAGCTCCTCGGCCTCGAAGAAACAAAGCACGTCGCTTATGCTCAACTTTAACTTCAGTTGAACGTGCACGACTTGTGGGCCGTACAAAAATAAGCAATCCGTCACGATGATTCAACCGTACCCATGTCTTAGGCTACCTTTCATATGGCATTCGAAGTCGAGTACCTACCAGCAGCGATTCGTCAGGCGAAGGAGAATGAGTTTATACAGCTGAAGCAGGGAAACATGACGGTGCGTCAGTATACTATAGAATTCAAGAAGTTGGCCGATTCGCGGGTGTCTATCTGCAACAGCGACAAGTCGAGCATGAAGATTCAAAGTGGGCCTAAGGCCTCTATTTCTGCCCATAAGATGTGCCCGAATATCAAATAATGTGCGAGTCACTCAACCATGCCCTCCACCTCGAGCCTCAATATCCTCCAGCCGCTACCGATACTGGGCATACCTACAATCACAATGCCACAGCTATGCGAGAGGTAACAACACGTCCAAGTATCCCAATATAGGCAACCAAGGCAGCTACCAAGGACATGGCCAGGGCCACGGCGTACCTGATGTAACAACAGAGTACACGAGCTAATAAATGTCGAGTTCTAGAGGGAGGATGCTTTAAGTGCGGGTCAAATAGGACACGCGACATGCTTTTGCCATGGTAGAAGTCCGAATTAGCCTCAATGTCCTGCACAATATCAACACCAACAGAATCGAAGTCCAGCACTCGAGCTCCCCAGCCCATACAACCAAATGGTCAAGATCGTCGCCCCAATGCCCAGGGATGCGTCTATCCCATGACTCGAGATGAGACGTTCACCTCTGATACATTCGTGATATGTATACTGCTTTTTAATAATAAGCCTGCTCGTGTACTATTTGATTCAGGTGCTACGCATAGTTTTTAGTGGTAGATTTTGTCGTATAACACAAATTTTCATATATAGCGCCGCTAGGCCTTAACCTTAGTATTAGCAGACCGTCAGGCACACAAATACCTGTAAGCACTATCTATAGAGACGGCTATATAGCATTAGAGGAAGAAAATTGACGCTAGATGGGATAGTTCTAGACCTTCAGGACTACGACATCATTTTGGGGATGGATTGGCACGACGATTGTTCGACCACCATTGACTGTACAGAAAAGAAGGTCACCTTTTGTCTACCGGGGGAGCCTGAATTCTATTACTCATGTGGTGAAGCGTCGACGACCTGCATAGTGATCTCGATAATTTTTGCTTGGAGATGCTACATTCTGGATGCGAAGGCTACTTAACGTCCGTTCGAGACATGCGATAGGATGGTGCAAACATGGGTCAGATCGATGTTGTGGCAGAATTTTTCAACGTGTTCCCGGACGAGCTACCCAGCATGCCACCCGATCAAAAATCGAGCACTATCGATACCTTCTCCACACCCGACCGATTTCCAAGGCCCTGTACAGAATGTCCCTTGCAGAGTTAAAAACTCAAGGTATAGTTACAAAATTGCTCAACAAAGGGTTCATTCGTCGTAGCATCTCGCCATGGGGAGCACTTGTGCTATTTATGAAGAAGAAAGATGGATTGATTCGCCTCTGCATCAACTACTGTGAATTGAAAAAAAAAACCATCGTCCGCGGAACAAATAGCCCATTCCCCGTATCGACAATTTGTTCGATCAATTCCAAGTGTGCTACATGTTTTCGAAGATTGATCTTCGATCAGGTTGCCATCAACTCAAGGTCAAGCCAGATGACGTGACGAAGTCTGCCTTCTGCACTAGCTATGGCCACTACAAGATCTTAGTATGTCATTTGGCTTAACAAATTGCCCCTGCTATCTTCACGGATCTAATAAATTGGGTCTTTCGTCCGTTCTCTTCGACAAATCGTAGTAGTCGTTCGACAACATTCTCGTCTACTTTGAAGGACCAAGCGTAACATGTGGAGCATCTGCGGACCGTACTCCAGACCCTTAGAGATAATCAATTGTATGCGAAGAGGAACAAATATGGGTTCTTGCTGAACAGTCATTCCTTGGGCATATCATCTCCGCTGGAGGCATTTTAGTCGATCCGAAAAGTTGAAGAAGTTGTTGATTTGAAGCGGTCCGCATCAGTCAGTAAAATTTGAAACTTTCTATGCTTGCAGCATACTATAGACGCTTTGTGAAACACTTACGAAGATTGCATTACCCTTGACTCACCTCACCAAAAAGAAGTCACGTTCGAGTGGTCAGA